>JAOANR010000010.1:44013485-44291506 GCA_030278955.1 Hygrophila difformis
GAGAAAAGATAGAAGCCCCCAAAAAAAAAGGGAAAGAAGGGGCGGCGCGGTATGCGGAGGGAACGAACACGTCGCAGAGGAGGAGCAGGAGCAAGGGTTTGATTGGTGCAGTGCGGCTGTCCTGTCCAAATGTCTAATTATAGCATTGTTGATTCTGGATTCTTGGTTTGGTGCGATCCTCGATTCTGTTGAATGATACCCGTCGCATAATAATCGCAGGATGGTTTGATGATTGATTTCCGTGCCTGCGTCGGCGATGGCCGCCATTCGTCTGTCTTCCCATTTCTCTGGCACACGTGTTTGGAATCGAAGTCTTTTTGGTTACAAGCGCAATCCGTTTGCCTTCTCGACAAGTGCAACACTTTGCCATATTTAGAAATATAATGATAACTATGGGGTTGATTTGGTGGTGAGGTTCTCGTTACCAATATTTTATATGAATTTTTTACTTTTTTTTTTTAAGATTAAGAAAGTATTTGGATAAATTGTGATAAAATGAATTATTTTATTATTATATTTTTAAAACATAAATAATTAGCTAAATCGTTTAAAAAATTGTGCTGTAAATTTTTTTTTGTAACATGGACGCAGGAGCGTCGGGTAAGCTAATAAACAGGAAGAGCAAAGAACAAAGAAAACAAGAAGTTGGGAGAGGAACAGAGAGGGAAAGCAGAAGAAACTAGAAACGGGGGAATAGGACCCAGCCTCATCCGAATTGTGCTGCAAATTTGATTATTTGCATTATATTTTGAAAATATAATAATCAAATAATATGTTTCATGCCGCTCATCCACACACCCACTAAAAACTATAGAATTGAATTGTTATAAAACTACAACAATAGATACACTTAATCATGTATATTAATAAGTAGAGTATTAATTCGTGTGTTTATAAATTTTAGCAGATAAATAATACAATACATACAAAAATATCATAATTAAAGAAATCCCGATTATATGGGAAATACTTGAGGAAGTTATGCAGACCTGCGTTTAGGAGAAGAATCCTGCCCCATTTAGATAAGATATAAGCCCTACCATAATTGAATAACTGAGCTATGCCATGGAGGAAGTCTTCTTGGAGCACCATATCAATAGTCTATCAAGTAAGTGATAAAAACCTTGGAAAATCTGCTTGCCCGATGCTCTCTTCCTATCACGCAAGAAAGAGACATCTTTCCCCTTTCTATATAGGGCATGGATATCTTTCGATCTTAATTCCCGGAGGCGGTAAATCGAGCCTTAAATTTGACTTTGCATAGACTTGTATATTGTGTTTTTTATACATCATGCATACTGAGCTATAAGTTTTTAAGTTTATAGTTAAAGTAAATTACTTTGATCCTTAAATCATAAAATCCTACAAAGATCTTATATATTTAAGATGTATAATCATAAGGTCATAGAAGCGTCTATGTCAATATGATCATACCAATCTTAATGTCCTACAAAAATCAAGATCATTTTAAAGAGGTGTGATCGGTGAAATCGTAAGTTTCTAAGATCATGATCGAACTGTTAACAACAATGCTCTACAGGCAGGAAAGGGCTTGTGGGAACCTTTACCCTACAAATTACAAAGGAACAAATAAGAGGGATAGAGGGACGGGTGGGGTGGAAAATCATAACTTGACCAATTTGATCAAATTCTATTCCTATAATTAAATCATTTTAAAAACTAATAGGAGTAATAAACTATCTTGATTTCAAAATAAAACAACCTGACTACTTTTATATGTGGGCGTTTTACAAATTTCAATCAAAGTATATGTTATCACCAAAAAATTAATTAAATTGATTGGTGAAAGATAAAAATAAAAAATTTAAAGTTGACCTGGAATGTACGGATGGTTTCTTTTGATTTTCAGGAAAAAAGTATGAAATCGCAGTCTAATTGATTTTATAAACAAAGATGACACCCATGAGCTATACCAATTGAAGGAACAAATGACACAGTGACCAGTGCCGAGTGGTGGATTAATAGTAAAATTTATGACCCAACGGCCTACCGATGGGTGAGAAATACAAAATGATCAAGTTTAAGACCCCAATGGACCTCAGGGTGAAGAGTGCAGAGTGATCGATCCATCACTATAAAATGTTTACTAGTGCCTAGTACCTCTTTCAGGAGTTGTGCCAAGGGATGAATCAATAGTAAAATGGAAAGTGGTCGACCAATTACTACAAGACGGTTACTAGATGGCCTAGTACGCTTAGAGGGTGTCACTACAAGGGGGTTACTACAAGACCTAGTATGCTTAGAATGAGGGTGGTGGACCATGAGCAGGTGATGGATTAGTTGTCGACACCAATAACTACAAGGCGGTTGCTAGAAGGCCTAGGTCATGGGGCGAGTGGTTCTCCTGAAGCAGTTACATCACCTCTTATAAATACCAAGCAAGGAAGCATATGAAGGACAATTAACACCCAAGCAACAACTGCTCTTTACTTTCATAGTTTTAGCATTAGAATAGTTTGTAGTTCGTTGTTCATAGTTGTTAGATAATAGTTCTTGTAATCGACAGTGGGCAAGGGACTCGTTTCCTGTTCATTGTTCTAAAACTTTTTTGAAGGCGCAATCCAACGAAAGGGTTTTTATTCAAATTCTATCGTCTTAGCCTGTAAAAGGCTTACTATTTGTTGTTATCCAAATTCACGCAATAACAGTATATCAAGTGTCATAAATATGTTAACCAAACTACAGATCATAAATAAACAAATTGGTACTACTTTATTTCTTGCCCTTTTGTATTGATGGGTTTCAAGTTGCATAAAGATAGGTTGGAAATGTCATCGATTAAATTTAGACAAGAAGATTTGCTCCTTGCTTTTCACCAGGATATGTATAAAAATCCTGATCCTGATGTCTTTTTGTTGTAATAAAATAATTCCTGTTAAGACAGGTAAAAGCACAACCAAGAGATGACGTAGAAGCAAAAGGAAAAACAGACCGAGAACACATCCTATGAAGGATGAGGATAATGGTATATCCTATAGAAGCATTTTTGAACACATTCATTATCAAACTTCAATAAGTGTCTGAATTTGTTATTGCATGCGTGCTTCTGTCTATCATTGTAATGCTAACCGCTCTGCTCCCATATTTCTGAAAGTTTAACAAAATGCACATACTTGATTTTATTTGTGTCGAGGATATACCTACTGCTCCCATTTGGATTACATTCATATCACAGAACCGAGAGCTTCATACCACTCACGCCAACTACGTTTGGTGAAACTGGACCAGTTATCAAATCAATTATAAACCAATATATCTTACAAAAAAACAATGTCCGTTGTCATTGTGTTGGGGCCACTAAGAATAGTAGGCCACGGAGAGAAAATTTGGCCATAGAAAATGGGCCGAAGAAGGATTTCTAAAAAGAGTTGGGTTTGAGATCTATTGGGCCGAGGAATTAAAAGAGAGCGATCCAGAGCAGAAGAGGAAACCCGGAAGGAAGAAGGCTTCGGGAGGAAAGGATTTCGGCCGAAATGAAATCAAATCAGCCGATTGAAGCAAACAGTGGAATCGGCTTAGGGGAATCGGCCGGAGAGCGGTTATTTCAGCTCCGGCTATAAATAGGGGATGCCACACACAGAATCGGAGAGATCAATCCAACCCCCAAAATCCCTTTATCAAATTTACTTCTTTGTATCTTTACTGCTTTCCTTTACTGCTTTCCTTTACAGTTTTTTCCTAGATTCTAGCTTAGCTTGTAGCGGTTACTTCCAAGTCCACCGTTGTTTCTCAACAACCGGTAGTTTGGTTCTAGTTTTTCCGGTGAATTCGCCGTTGTTTCTTAACAACAGGTAGATTCTCCATTGTATTTTGTTGCCATTCGAATACTAAAGAAAATTCAGTCAAGTTTGGGCGTAATTAGTCAAGTTTGGGCGCATTATCATTAATCCGGACCCGTAACCGATTTGATCCTTTCTCCGGTAGCCTCCCTTGAGGAGAAAAAGGTCCTTTTGGCACCAGGCCAAAACAGTGGCACGCCCAGTGGGACACGAAATGGCATTTGAACAAGCAACTTCAGCGGTTAACACGGCGGCGAGGACTGATTTGCCGCCGATCCAGGAAGAGCGCGCAGCAGAAGCCGGAGAATTCCCCCCAGGTTTCCCCGGACCATCAAACTTCCACAATCAGGAGTTTTCAAACGATGATTTAACCCCGCGGTTCCGAGATCAGGTCCAATTTATGGTTGAAGCGGCGGTTACTAATTCAGTTTGCCAGATAGAAGGCAATATCCTGGCAGCAATGCCAGCTATGTTCAGAGCCGAAATAGCGAGGAATATGTATCCGATGGGAACGCAACAAGCACCAATAGCGCAAAATCCACCAACTGCGATGCAAAATCCTCATAATTTTCAACAGCAGGCCTATCGGCCGCCAGGAGGGCATGGACCTCGGCCTTTTGTCCCTCCGCAGCAAAGGTACGATCAGCAACAGAATCAACCGCCTCAACCAGTCGTTCAACCGCCTGCTCCAGTGGTCCAACAACATTTCGCACCACAGCAGCAGAATCCACCACAGCTGGTTGACAGGGAGTTAATTGCTGAGATTATTCGTACTCAGTTTGGAAATATCATCGGCCAGGAGAATAGGCCGATGTATCGGAAACCTTATCCAGACTATATTGAGGAGCAGTATCCACTGCCTAGAGGGGGTAAATGTTCCAGATTTTAACACTTTTTCTGGAGAAGTCGGCCGCTCTACAATTGAGCATATTGGCCGATTTACAGCTCAATGCACCAGAATCGCGCAAAACGATTTTCACAAGTTGATATTGTTCAGCTTATCGTTAACTGGCCCGGCATTTGAATGGTACATCAATTTGCCAGCGGAATCGGTCAATACATGGGCCGAGATGGAGCGGTTATTCCATGACCGAATCTATAATACCAGTCCTGAAGTTTCGGTAGTTGATCTGACGTCAACCAAGCAGAAGGCGTCCGAATCAGTTACTGAGTTCATTGAAAGATTTTATGCAGTGAAGGCTCATTTGAAAACAATGTTGCCTGAGCATGAATATATTCAAATCTTGAAGCAGAATTTGAAGTTTGCCATCAAGGATAGATTGATGGTTACAAGACCAAGGAATGTGGCTGAATTAACGGCCGAAGCTATAAGGATGGAGACTTATTTGGCAGAACAAGCGGCTTTCAAATCAAGCCGAAGTCAAAGTGGAAGATCACAACCTATCCAGTCAGCTGCTTCATTTGCCGAGTCTCTGGATAGATGTGAAGTCCAGGAAGAGTACAACACGGATGACGTTCCAGCACTAGCCGAGGTTGCGAGGGCAGAATTAATCATTAAAAAGCCTATGACTTGTCCAGCACTTCGGCCAGCCAGAGGCAAGGAGAAAGAAGGAGGGGATGAATCTCAAAGATTTTATTCTTTCGACTTGTCACAAATGGACGAAATATTCGATTATTGCCAGAAGAACGGATTGCTAGAGTTTAAAGAAAACCATCCACAGCCCACCAAGGATCAATTGGAAGCCGGATGGTGCAGATTCCATGGATCGGCTACTCATTCCACGGCGGTTTGTGGACATTTCAGGAAGCTAATTCAGAAGCATGTCGATGATGGGAAGCTGAAGTTCCCAGACAGGCTTATGGCGATCGATAAGAATCCGTTCCCTGTTGCCAACATGGTGATGGTGCATCCTGACCAGAATAGATCTGTACATGACCGATTGGGGGATCAAACATCATCTAGCAAAAGTTCTGTGCACGATCGGCTTGGAGATCGGCCATCGGCCCAGAAGTCAGGTGTATGGAAACGATTAGGATCTCCGAAGGGAAAGGAGAAAGTTGCATATGTGTTCGACCGATTGGGGAATTATGAAGTAAATGAGTGGATCAAGCAATCGGAGAAACATCAGGAGATCGAGATCGGGGATAAGAGCGAGAAGCCAACGTTGAAAATCATAACTAACGGATGGGATTCAGAGATGAAGTTAACAGCCGACAAGCAGAATGGAAAGACTGTGATTCAGATCACAGTTCCTGAAGAAGCTGTCAGTCCTGAAATGAAGAAGCTCAGAAGGCCACCAGCAAATACTCAGGTAGGCCGATGGGTCCAAAATTCTCCAGAAAAGAGGCATTTCGGCCAACGCCGATTTGACAATTTCTCCTGGAGGGCAGGAGAGAGAAAAGTTCCAAAAGGAAAGCGATCATATCGTACTTTCAAACGGAGAATGCAACGGCTTAAAGCAGCTGCTGCTTCTGAGCAAGAGGAATACGACATGATGCATATGGAAGAGGACTTTCCAGACGATTGTTCGTTCTCGGAAGGAAGGATACTCAATAGAGTATTTTCGGCTCGTTTGAAGTCAGCCGAAGGGAAAGAAGTGAAGAAGCCGAAAGAAGGACAAGATCGGCTTAAAAACAAAACTGAATTTCGGCCAAAAGTAATACAGCCGAAAATTGAAAATGAACAGCCGAAAGCAAAAGAAGAGTGGAAGCCTAGACCAGTCCGAACAAGGGAATGGAAGCCAAAAACAAATATTGTCCCGAATAGTGATACATTTTCGATCGGGCAGTTCAAATTCGACTTCGGGTCTAGTGCGAACATGGTAGGAGTGACCACAACAGCGGAGGAGGAGTACTGGTCTGATTCCGAACCAGCCGTGGTCTTCTGCCAGAAAGAGGGAGAATATTTCGGTGATGAAGAGCCCATTGTGGATTTCTGTTTCGCCAAACTTGAAGCATTTCGGCCTGAGGCCGAAACTGAGAAAGTAGTTGAAGAAGTGAAACTTTTGACAATTTCGTCAACACGAGTTTTCCTAAAATATCCCACGTTAAATTTATTAAAAGAAAAGAGTTATGATTCGTGGGAAGGGGTTTAAGGATATATTTCACTTTTTATTACTCATGTGAGAAACTTTGATTTCAAATGACGCGAAGAAAATCCCCGGCCATGAAACTTTTGACAATTTCCCATTACATGAGTATTTTCTGAAACATAATAATCCTGGTTTTCAATTTTATTTAATGAAACTAATTATGAAGATGGAGTTGGGATTAGGGATATATTAGTAGGTTGTCACGTTTTTATTTACTCGTGTTAAGAAACTGTGCCCCCGAAAGCGCACGGAGTCAAAAATTGCAGTATTTATAGTAAGTACCGGATCGTTCACTGGAGGATGTGCGATGGAAGCAGGGCCCACGTCGTTTAATAAGATTTTCCACTCGGTTACTCGATTCAAGTTTGTGTTTTAACTACCAACTACTTGACAGAATTTAAACTAAGCTATGAAAGCAATTAAAATTAAGCAGATAAAATTATTCTAGAAAGCGAATTAAATTTAATCTAAGAAAGCGATAAAATTATTCTAAGAAAGCAGATTTAAAATATGACAGAAAAGACAGGAAGAAAAGAATAAATATTGGACAAAATTCAGATGAAACACACTTAAACTTCCATTTTGTTACACAGATCTTTGTTTGGGATAATCCTTTCAGTTAGCTAGCTCTCATGTTTTCTATACTGTGTTCCCTTTAACAGACAGGTACTTACAGTAAGAATTTACATGCTCTTAAGAAATCATAATCTAAGATAACACATACTCATAACTCCCCTCACAGGCCTTGCAAAGTTGTATTAATTATTTGTGGTGGACAAGCAACACCTGACAAATCATTAGTTGAAGTGTCAAGTACTGCTATCATTCCCCCATGTCACACCCAAAGATTCTAATCAAGCCTGAACTATCCCTTAACTATTAGTCCTAGTAGCAGTTACACAACTCTCAATACAACCGAGTGACCTCTAATGAAAGCATTTAAAAGAAAGCGATAAAGAAAGCATTTAAAATCCTATCACTCGGAGGTTTTTGAAAGTTTGACCCTGGTAGTAAAAGAAAGCCCCCAGTCAGAATGACTGGGTGTGGATCAAGAATTCCCTATTCTCGGTAAACCGCTCGCAGTGTTCACTTCCCGTCGGGTGGTTATGAGATACAAACTAATGAAACGAACTAATAAATTAGTTCGTTCCGGATGCACTCACTCAGGACTCAAAAATAGGCTCTGGCAGAAGAGGATAGCAGTTGAAAGAATACTCAACCCTACCTTAGAAAATAACCAAGGCCTATGTATTGTTCCTCTAGAATTATCTAACACACTGTATTTGAATCCAAGTGGATCCCATCTCGGTGTGTTAATTAAGACTAAATTCCCAATACACAGCAATTTCGGAAAATAATCGATGTGAAAATCATTCCCTAAACAGGTACTAGACTCTCAATAAGAACACAGACCCTTTCAGTCTAGATGAGACCTAATCGCTGACTCTTCTTCTAATTTCCCAAAAGTTAACCCTTGACAGAATATGAGCTAAACATAGCTGAGGAATTTATCCCTTACTTAGATCCGGATTTTATAAATGAATTTTTGTTGGAAATTTAATATGAGACATCTGATTTAAATCACGACTTCTATGTCCAAGGGAAGGATCCCAAAATAATTGTGACCACAATATTTACATAATAGTATCATGCATAATTTTATAAAGAAGTGTAAAATTAAATAACCCAAAATATAAGGTGGGTTTAGACAAAAGTTGGAACACAAAGATGAAATAGCCGGAGATGAGAAGAATTTATTTTTGGCTAAAAAGATGACAAAAATAATCAGGATAATCCGGACTGCAAACATCTGCTATCCAGGTTCTGACTATTCCAGGTGGGATGATTTTTAGACAGTGGAATGCCCCAAATGACAGTTGCCGCCGTCATCTTAGACTCCACTATCTTTGAATTTGGATAAAACCCACATGTTCTATTACTGCAATAATTATTAGATAACATTGGCATATATCATCTAATATTACTACAGCTCCAGATTCAGGTTTGAAATTAAAATAAAGAAAAGAAAACTGTATCCGGATAGGAGTCAGCTGAGCAGCTATTATAATCCCGGATGGACGAACCGCCAAGGCTTCCACCGACCACTGTCCGGACCATGCAAAATAACAACTAGTAATTAATATATAGACCACGAGCTAGTTTATCCGTGTGGGAATACCCGCAAACATTAGTCTGTAATATTTCTTACTAGCCGTTTCACACAACACACGTAAAGACAAAATAAGTAAAAGAAAATATTTTTGGCTCATCTTGTATGAGAGACATTGGTTTCTCATCCAAGGTTATGGAATTAAATCCATAATTACTCTTTATGTCTAAATAATCACTCATTCCATAATTAATTAATTACAGTCCGGATTATATACTTAGATCATTAGAGTTTTATTTTGTAGAAAAGTCTTTTAATGGAAATTGAACAAAGTTCTTTATATCAAATTAATCATGGGTTGAGATCATTGGATTTTAACCTCAAAATATTAATATAAAGGTTCAATTAATTAAGTGAGGAAAATGGAGAAATGGAAAGTTTGGCAAAAAATGCCAATTACGACGCTAGACAGATTTTACGACACTATCCTAGGATAGCGTCGTGAGGTTAGCGTCGTCATGGGTTGGTGAAAGAGATGTGAAATTTTTGGGGTTAAAAGGGTGTGTACGACGCTATACACTAAATTACGGCGCTATACTAGGATAGTGCCGTAGGTTAAGTTTTTAGAAGTGTTTGTAAAAATGGGTAGGTACGACGCTATACACTAGGATAGCGTCCTAGGTATAGCGTCGTAAAGTGGATTTTTGTGAGAAATGAAGTATTTTGGGGTCCTACGACCCTAGACAAAAATTACAACGCTATCCTAGGATAGCGTCGTAGGGCAAATTTTACTTAAGTTCGAAGCAACTACGACGTCAAACCATCCCCTACGTCGCTAACCTAGGTTAGCGTCGTAGTGCGGTTAGCGTCGTAGCTACCCCAAAACATAAGTGTTGGTT
The DNA here is from genome assembly GCA_030278955.1 of Hygrophila difformis. Lineage (NCBI taxonomy): Eukaryota > Viridiplantae > Streptophyta > Magnoliopsida > Lamiales > Acanthaceae > Hygrophila > Hygrophila difformis. The sequence continues at coordinate 44,023,348 of JAOANR010000010.1, forward strand.
GGGTAATGCAATCTATGCGATTGCAAACCCTAAAATAGTTGGTCGGGTAATGCAATCTATGCGATTGCAAACCCTATAATAGTTGGTCAGGTGATGCAATCTATGCGATTGCAAACCCTATTTTCAAGTTTTTGAATATGCACAAATACAAAAATACCATCCACTTTTTAGATCTATCTTAATAAAATAAAAATAAAACTAAAAGTAATAAGAACCACCACTAAGCAAAAATAAAATCTAAAAATGGATGAACATCTAGGATTTGTGCACTTATTAAATCTAAACCAAGTATTTAAACTAACTAAAATACAAAAACATTGGTCAAATGACCCAAAATAGAATCAAAACAGTAACTAACCACAACAAATTTTTGGGAAACATTTTCTTATAACATCAAAGACTAAGAATTGGTTCAAACACACCCATTAGTTGAATGTTCCAAAACCATAAATCTATTCTAAAAAAAACTGTAAAAAATATAAAAAGTGGCTAACTGCATCTAATAATCTATTTACAAACTAAGAACAAGAAAATTAAACTAATACTATAAAGGAAACTACATTACAGAAAATAAAATTAAACTACCTACTCTAAACTAGGAGCCAAACTGCTCTCTCTAAGAGCAGCAAAATAAATTTCCAAAATGTGTAGGCTACTGTAGAAGAGAGCAAAACAGCTATTTATAGGGGTAAAGAAAACCCTAGTCACATGGGCCTTGTGCCTACTCGGAATTTCAGGAGCAAGGGGCGGGTCTTCGAGATCCGGGGAATAAAGACAAAACTTTTTGCACTTCGGGACCTCAGCTCCAGGGTCCTCCCAGTTGTTCAAGCACATGGTGAAATTCAAATTTGAACTGACGACGCTATCCTCTTTTACGATGGTACACTAGCGTCGTAGCTCTTTGGTATAGCGTCGTAGTGCTTGGTTTCAGCATTGTAGCTCTTTTGTATAGCGTCGTAGCTCTTTTGTATAGCGTCGTAGCTCTTTTTTCCTTGTGGTATAGCGTCGTAATGCTTATTTTTCTCCTCTCTTTTTCTCTCTCTCTTTCCTTTCTTCTATTTTCTTTCTCCCAATTTCGTTTATCTTCCTTCTTTCCTCCATTATCTTTCTTCTTCGGTTTCTTCCTCCAGCTTCCTTCTTTCTTCTCCTCCAATTTCTTCTTCCAGCTATTCATTTCCAGTTTCCCTTCTTCTATGATTTCTTCTTCTCTGGATTTTGGTGGTAGTGGGTGGCTCGATGGTGGCTGAGGCGGACGAAGGTGGTGGCGACTGCGGCGGCGGCGCTCGGTGGATTTGAGGGTGGTGAGCAGGCGGCAGCGGAGGCCGTCGGGCTGAGGGAGGCGCTGGTTGGGAGCTGCTGGAGGAGGGCTGCCGGCGGCTGCGGTTGTTGAAATGGAGGCGATTGCGGCGGAGCTCCGGAGGGGGGCTGAGGTTGAATGGTTGTGGTGGGAGCTCGTGGAGGAGATGGGGCCTGCCGGCGATGGCGGAAGCTGCTGGCTAGGGGGATGACTCGAGTGGAGCAGTGGTGGCGATGGGAAGATGATGATGTTGCCGGAGGTGGCCGGAGGTGGTACTGCGGAAAATGGTGGAGATGGGGGTGGTCGGATGTGGTGGCCATGGAGAATGGAGATGGATCTGGAGGCTGGAGGTTGGACAGGAACGGGGGAGATGGCCGGAAATGGAGGAAGTTTCATCGGAGGGGATGGAGGCAGGATTGATAGGTGGTGGTGTGAGGCTGCCGGATCTGTGGTGAAGATGATCGGAGGGCGTGGCCGGAATCTCGCCGGCGGCGGCGCCGGCGCCGGCGGCAGGGCAGGGTTAGGGTTAGGTTTAGGTTTTGGTGATTTGGGCCATTGGGGGTGGTATTGGGCTTGGACCATGGTTGAAAGTATTGGGCTAATTGTTTGACTGGGCCTGATCAAATATTGGATTGGAAATTGGACTGCTTGGACTGATTGGACTAAAACACTTGGACCAACTTAAAATAAATCACCTGCAATTAATCAAAATTGATAGTGATTAGTGGACCAACTAATTTTTAATTATATAAAAAAACAGAAATAAAAAATAAACATAAAAATTATAAATATATAAATCAAAATATAAAATAATATAAATAAGTATATTTATTCCACTTGACTATTTGGTTTGTGTTCCATCTAATAGACCCGTGTTCCACCGAATAGACAACACCGAACCAAAATTAATCAAGTGGAGGATTTTTAATATTTTTATCATGTTTTTTGGATTTTTTAACATAAAATTAATAAAAATAACAATATTTTTGTGTTTTTCAATAACAGCTTATTATTTATACAAACTTGCATATATCTGTCAAATTCAACTGCTTTCTTATTTAAATAAGACCGGAATGCGATCAAATGTCCGTATTAGACACGGAAATAGATTGAAAATAATGGTCAATTGTGGCCATTATCAAGAAGGCTATGAGGCGTTTGTCCCAGAAGCTCAACCAAGCACGATTCTACCGCCGACTGCAAAGATGTCTCAACATGTGAGACCTTTGTATGTGAAGGGTTGGGTCAATGGGAGACCGCTCAGAAGAATGTTTATTGATGGAGGAGCAACCGTCAATATCATGGCATTGGCTACACTGACGAAGATAGGCCGTTCAAAGGAAGATTTACTCCCTACAAGGATGAAAGTATTGAGTTTTGTGGGAGCCCAAACCGCGGCCGAAGGGTGTATTTTGGTGGATGTAACGGTCGGAACGATATCGATTCCGACCATGTTCTTTGTTGTAGATGCCGAAGTCCCGTATGCGGCCCTTTTAGGCCGATGTTGGATACACACATCTCGTTGTTTGCCATCAACGCTGCACCAGAAAGTGTGGTTCTGGAAAAAGGATGGCACAATTGAAGAAGTGGAAGGAGACCAACCTCCGTTTCCAGTCAGCTCAGCCGGCCGAATTGATGCGGTATTATACGAAGAGCTCATACAACCATTCCTAGCAGTGGTAGGGGATTGGTACCCGCATGTTGTCGAGTGTGATTGGACAGATTTGGGGTTTGAGGTTAGATATCAGGCCGACGAACGGCCAGTTGAGGAAGAAAGTAAATGATGGGTGCACGACCGAATCAAGCGATCGAGTTCGAATCGGCCGAACTCGGAATTTCAGACGACAAAGCAGGATGGAGCGAATTAATGGATGCAATTCCAAAACGAACGCCGGATTTCAAAGCTCAAGACCCCTTGAAAATGGTCAATGTTGGTACAGATGAGCACCCGAGGGAGATCCCATTGAGTGCAAATTTAAATCAGCAGATGACGAGCCGATTCAAGGAGGTCCTAATCGAGTTCAAGGATTGTTTCGCATGGGACTATACAGAGATGCCTGGACTGGAGCGATCGATTGTGGAGCATAGACTGCCAATCAAAGAAGGGTTCAGGCCGCATAAACAGCCGGCCAAGAGGGCAGCGCCCGAAATAGTTCCAAAAATAAAAGAGGAAATAGAAAAGTTGTTAGCGGCCGGATTTGTGAGGCCATCTAAATATGTAGAGTGGTTATCGAATATTGTTCCTGTAATAAAAAAGAATGGGAAGTTGAGAGTTTGTATCGATTTTAGAAATCTTAATATAGCTACTCCTAAAGATGAGTATATGATGCCTATTGTTGATTTGTTGATTGATTCGGCCGCAAAACAGGGGATGTTGTCATTCATGGATGGATATTCAGGATACAACCAAATCTTTATGGCCGAAGAAGATGTTTATAAAACTGCGTTTCGGTGCCCGGGAGCCATAGGAATATACGAATGGGTAGTAATGCCATTCGGCTTGAAGAATGCAGGAGCTACCTATCAAAGGGCCATGAATTATGTTTTTCATGATCTAATAGGGGAATGTGTCAAAGTCTATATCGATGATGTCATGGTCAGATCCAGAGATATGGAAAGCCACTTGGACGATTTGCGAAGGGTATTCACGAATGAGATTACACGGAGTGAAGATGAATCCAGCTAAGTGCGCTTTTGGAGTGCAAGCAGGTAATTTTCTTGGGTTCTTGGTACACAATAAGGGCATAAAAGTTGATGCGAATAAGACCAGAGCAATCCAAGAAGTCAGGCCTCCACATGATAAGAAGAGTCTGCAAAAATTCCTTGGAAAAATCGGTTTCTTGAGGCGATTTTTGGCAAATGCGGCCGGAAAGTCGAAACCATTAACCGATTTACTAAGGTTGAAGAAAGAGGAGGAATTCATATGGGGAGTTGATCAGCAGAGAGCCTTTGAGCAATTGAAGCAATCTTTGGTGAATCCACCAGTGTTGGTCCCTCCAGTTTTGGGTCGACCGCTCAAATTGTGCATAGCAGCGGCCGAAGAGTCTATTGGAGCGTTGTTGGCTCAAGAAGATGATGAAGGAAGAGATCGGGCGATTTACTATCTAAGCCGAATCCTTAGGGATGCTGAATTAAGGTACTCGCCGATACATAAATTGTGTTTAAGTCTTTATCATGTCTGTCAAAAGTTGGAGTATTATATTCAACCACGGCAAGTGATAGTGGTAGCTTCGGTTGACATAGTGAAAATTATGATGAACGATTTGATCAGTAGCCGAAGAATGGCCAAGTGGGCCATGAAGTTAAATGCATATGACTTGAAATATCAGCCACTTAGGGCTATGAAAGGGCAAATTGTAGCCGATTTTTTGGCCGGTCATGTAATGCTCCTAGTGTCCGATGACATCAGGGATCAAGTTCGGCCGAAAGAAATAAATGAGGAAGGGATTGTATATCTACGACCATGGATAATGATGTTCGATGGTTCAAAAGACGCTTCAGGAGTTGGAGCAGGGTTTACTTTACATACACCGGAGGGCAAGATATACAAGTATTTTGTACAGTTACCGAAGTCCTATACGAAAAACCAAGCTGAATATAAGGCATTGATCTCGGGATTACGACGACTAATAGAGGAAGGAATAAGAGCTATCGTAATCAGAGGAGATTCACAAGTAGTTATTCAGCAGCTGTTAGGAGATTTTTCGGTCAAAAGTTCCCAACTAATCGGATTGTACGAAGAAGCAATCGGTTTGTTAGAAGAATTCGACGAGGTGTATATCGAATACATCCCAAGGGAGAAAAACGAATTAGCTAACGAACTGGCTCAACATGCAGCCAGGTATCGGCTGATGCCGATAGCTGGAAATTTGGAAATATATTTGGCCGAAACTGAAAAGGCCGAATGGATAAAAAAGATAGCACATACGTTGGAAAATCCATCCGAAGCTAGTCCAGTCATAAAGCAGAAGGTGATGGATTATATAGTGATAGGAGGGTTACTCTTTAAGCGAGCCATTGATGGAGTGTTACTCAGATGCGTCGGAGAAGAAGATGCTAAAAGAGTAATGGGAGAAGTTCATGAAGGAATATGCGGCGCACACCGTGCAGGAAAATCGATGAAATGGAGTATTATTCGGCTGGGATATTATTGGCCTAATATGGGAATTGATTGTGAGAAATATGCTAAAGGATGCCGCGAATGTCAGAAGCATGGGCTGATTCAAAAGTTACCGGCCGAAGAAATGCATATAATGATTAAACCATGGCCATTTCGAGGATGGGCTATGGACATAATTGGGAAGATTCATCCTTGTTCATCGAAAAGGCATGAGTTTGTGCTAGTGGCAACGGACTATTTCACAAAGTGGGCCGAAGCTCAGGCATATGTCAGCATTTCGCAAGAAGAAGTGATCGAATTTATTAAGAGACAGTTGATATATAGATTTGGAATTCCACAAACGATTCTAACAGACAGATGAACTGTATTTGTGGGAGAAAAAGTCAAGGCCTTTGCGAAAGAGTATGGGATAAAGATTGTGCACTCGTCGCCATATTATCCACAAGGGAATGGACAGGCAGAGGCCACGAATAAGCAGTTGATAGGAATTATAAAGAAAATGATAGAAGATCAAGCAAGAAAGTGGCATGAAAAGTTATCTGAAGCGTTGTGGGCTTATCGAAATGCCAAGACTTCAGCCACTGGATTTACACCATTTCGGCTAACTTATAGAATGGACGCAGTACTTCCAGCCGAAATAACAGTGCCGACCTTAAGGACAAGCCAAGCAGATTTAATGACGGCCGAACAATATGATTGTGCGATGAAAAATGAATTATTGGAAGTTAATTCTAATCGGGTGCAAGCCTTTGAGAATTTACAGAAAAATAAAGATATTGTGGCCGATTGGTATAATAAGCGAATCCGTGTGAAACGATTTGAAGTCGGCGATTTAGTTTGGAAAGTTATATGGCCACCTAAACAGAAGGATGGCCGATTAGGTAAGTGGAGCCCCAATTGGGAGGGGCCGTTTATTGTTCAGACGAAATTACCGAGTGGAGCATACATATTAGTGGATGAAAATGGTGAGCAGATGTCAAATCCAGTAAATGCAAGATATATGAAGAAATATTATCCATCAGCGTGGTATTAAACATCAAGTGATGCAAAAAAGTAAAGATTTTATTGCATAAATGAGCATTACAAAGACGGTACTACTTCGGCCGAAGACGGCGTCGATAGTCCGAAATTGCAATATACAAGGGAAACGTCCTGGGCTAAAAAGGCGGGGAAGAAACGAAGGCCAGTGGGATCTGAAGTGGTAGATGTCCAACATTCATTCCCAAGCCCAAATTCTTCTAGCCGGCGAGAGAAGAGATGGCTGTGCCAATAAAGCCAACTCTCAGACCAGGAAGAAGAAAATTTTTATCTGCTCCAGCAAGGACACCCCCTTTTTTGCATGGAAGATAGGGATGAAATTCGAGGGGTATGGTCTTCGGAGCTGAGAAGATAGTTCGGTCCCATAGAAAGGCGCGATTATTATTCGACCGCCTAAGACTTTGGGACTGATATTAGTAGGATTACGACAGGTCACATTAATATTAAGAAATAGAGCAGAGCTCGAATATGACCGTCGGAATACATGTTAAGAAAAGTGTTGAAAGTTCCTAACTCATATGAAGGTAGTGGTAAAAGGATTAGCTGAACTTGCATTGCATAGAAGGAGGGTTTTCGGATCATAAGTAAAGGATCAACCAGAGAGTCAGCATGCCAAGGAGGCCAGGGAGGAGAAGAGATTAAAAGAATCAAGATATTCATGATTAATATTGTGAGATTATGAATTGAGAAGAGAAGAAGTGTTGGTATTTATAGAGAGAAATGAAGGGGATGTCATTTATGGCAGAAAATAGAAACGTAAAGAGGAAAGCATTAATCACGGATGAGACGTTTCAAGAATCCCAATAAAGCTGCAGGAAATATTACTATATCAGGGGATATCCCCGAGATCACGGAAAGAAACAGATGAAACAATCCACAAAAGACAAATATTTGATAATAGGCCGATCAAGCATACAGGAGGGATCGGCCGAAACAAGAGTCAGAAGTACATCAAGGGGGATGAAATTACATTCAAATAATAATAACAACAAATGTCAATCTCCACTCAAATCATAAGCAATGTCATCGCCGAAATCACTGGGAGGAATAGCGGCCGAATTACGAGCAGTAGCCGAATTCAATACTGATGGAAGCTCTTGATACGATCGAGCTTCAGCTTCGGCCGAAACCGTAGGGTCATCAGGTTGGGACAAGAAAAGCTGGTCGGAAGTGTCTTGAAAAGGATCACACTGAGCATCTAAGAAGAAAAATCAAAAGAGAAGGAAGACATAATCATCGTATATCATCAAGGCCAAAAGAACAAATTAAATATTACCGAAATTCCTTGGATTATCCCCCGTAAGAGGATTGACAACAGGGTTATCTGAGACCGTCAAAGTATTCGGTGCAGGAGGAAGTTGGGCCGCGACAGAACGAATTTGGTCAGTCGCCGTTTGAGTATTCGACCATAAACCATGAAAAACGCCAAGGACATCGTCACTGAAGGACAACCTCAAAGAAAGATAGTCCGTTTTCTCTTTGAGACTAGCGAGTTTGTCCCTTGGAGCCTGAGCGGATTTGTGGAGCTGCTTTACAAGTCCTTGCAGATGAGTCGATTCTTGGTCAACTTCGGCCAAGGCATTCTTCACGCCTTGCGCCTCATGTTGAAGTCGGCTCATTTCCGAGTCAATGGCAGAGAAACGATTCAAATATTCGGATCTGAGGCCATCATTGGTCGATAACTTACCCATATAAGAGTAATAATCGGAAGCATGCTTGTCAAATTCCACCCTGTGAAGGGTAAGAGAAGCTTGCTCATCTTCAAGTGTTTTGCGAGTAGCCAAGATACTCGGAAGTTCCAGGTCTATCCGTAAGAGGCATGTGAACATTGCTTCGATAACATTTGACAGACCAGAAGCCAGAAGATCTTGGGAAAAGGCCTGCCTGATATATGAAAGAAGCAGAAGGATGGGCTTGGTTTGGACTGAGAAGGCATCGGACTGTTCAGAAATCAAGTATTCTAACTTATCCAAGCAAGCCTTGAAAGAATGAGGGAACTCTGATGAAGAGGAAATAGACGAAAGGGAAAAGAAGTCATCCAGAATACTCCTATCTGGGAAAGGAGAAGGAGGATTAATATTACCAACGGCTAACTCTTCTAGCCGAGTATGGGCAGGAGAGGGGTTAGGAATAGAGACGACAGAAGAAGAGGGAAGGGCAATCGCTAGAGAAGTAGTCGAACTGGGAACAGTCGAATCAGTGTTGCCACCCTCAGGAACTTGAGAAATCGAGCCAGACCCCATACCGGCCGATGAAACAGGAGTTATGTTAGAAGTAATGGCCGGATTCTCATCAATAGGGTCGCGGGCCGTAGATGAAGGATTAGGCGATCCAGAAGGGTCAGAAGAGACTGCAACCCGAGGAACCTAGAAGAGAAGGAAATAAATGTCAGGAAGACGATAGTGAACAAGGAGAAAAGGATAGGAGAGAAGAATGGCAGGAAACCTGATCAGCAGACGCAGCCGAGCTAGGAAGAGGGGAACGAGTCGAACGTCGCAATGTCTTGGATGCAGGTTCTTTTTTCGACTTCCCCGAACCAGAAGCAGCACGCTTTCGTTTGGAAGAAGTAGTGGGAGCAGACGAAATACGTGGATGGGATGGAAGAGACGAGACATCATCCAAAGCAGCCCCTGCAAAACGAGAAAAAGAGGAAAATCTGAGAAAGATACACGGCGCGCAATATAAGAAATCAGCAAGACTTACTAAGTAAGGGAAGTAGAGGGTCATCCTCTTGAGAAGAGCAGGAGTAATCAGGGGCTGAACCAACAACCGAAAACATCATAATACCTGGAAAACCGCGAGAAATAAGGAGGCTTTGCAAGTTAGTGCCGAAATTAGCATAAGAAAGAACTGTCTCCCACCAGTCGTCAAAACGCTTGGTCGATAGACCAGGACGGATGTCGAAAGAACGAACTTCAAAGTTGCAGATCCGGAGAGCCCATGTACGACAGAGGTTTCGGCTATTCTCAGGGCCGAATCCTTTGAAAGATTTGCTGTAACGATTTGGGTCTCCATAGAGAGGAAGGACCACATCTTGAACAAAGCCGAATTGGCGGCTGACTAAGTGAGGGTTGTAAACCTCAGAAAGGATAGGATGTTCGGGGGGAACAAACAGCGAGCAATTAAAAACATGACGATGAATGATACAAGCATTCCAGACTTGAGCAAATGCCTTCAGAAGGGGCTTACCAAAAGGAGGAACGTTGATAGCCGAAACCCAACTATCTGGAGCGCCAGAGTAAAGATGGCAAGAAGAGGGACTAAGTGGGGATCGGTTCATGAAGTAATAGATCCATTGTTCAGTACGCATTTCGGGAAATCGGACTCCGAGAAGATCATTGGCCGAAGGATGGGTAGTATCGAAAGGTTGGGGCTCAAAACAAGACATATCCCTGAAATGCCAGACAAGCCAGAGGTGGAGGAACCAGAGGGGGCCATGAGATCTGTTGGAATAACCACCAGCCCATCCATGAACCAGGGACGAAATACCAGAATACAAATGCACCCAAAAGTAGTCAGCGAGAGGCAAATGAGCATCATCCATAATGGCCTTGGCCAAAGGGTAGGTTTCAAGAATAACATTCTTGGCAGGTGTGCACCAAAAGAACCGACTAAGAAAATGCATCATAAAAGCCACAGATTCCACCTGGGAGAATTCAGGCTTAGTTCCACGGTACTTATTAATCCATGAAGAAAAAGTAAGTCCTGAAGCATAGCCGGAGTTTTTCGTTGTAGGCTTGTCGGAACCGGTAACACCTAGAACATGCTTTCCAAGAGAAGGTAAATCTAGAAGAAGCTTAACATCCTCAATAGTCGGGGTCATCACACCCCATGGGAAACAGAAACAGTTAATGGATGAATTCCAAAAGCAAAGAAGGGCCTGAATGTAGTTATAAGTAGTGGGAAAAGACTGCGTGCTCAGCTTAATCAAATGATTAACACCAGAGTTAACCCAAACCGATCCACAGTGAGGAAGGGCCCTTTCGTACCAAGCAATGTGTTCCGGAGTCACCAACGGCCAAGTGCTGAGAGGACCGAAAAGCTTGACAGAAAAATAATCCGAAAACAGAGGGATCGTCTTCGATTCCCCAAAAAGAGCAGAAGCGGTAGTTACGGCCTCAGCAGAAGTTGCAAGAGGCCCAAGAGCAGTAAGGTCGCCGTCAATAGGACGAAGCGAAGAAATATCGGCGAGGGAATCTTCAACATCTTTGATTTTTTGAGAAGAGGGTGAAAGAGTCGGTTGCGCCATAGGGAGAAAGACGAAAAGGGGGAAAACACAGGAGAGAATATGAGAAGAAGAATAGAGAGTAGTTCAAAAGGATAAGGGAAAACGAAAAGGCGTGACCGGATTTTAAGGAGGAGTTAGCACACGAGAGAAGAAATTACTTGAGCTCTTTTCAAGACGAAAAACCGCCCAAGTAAGGAGGGCATCTGTTGGGGCCACAAAGAATAGTGGGCCACGGAGAGAAAATTGGGCCATAGAAAATGGGCCGAAGAAGGATTTCTAAAAAGAGTTGGGTTTGAGATCTATTGGGCCGAGGAATTAAAAGAGAGCGATCCAGAGCAGAAGAGGAAACTCGAAAGGAAGAAGGCTTCGGGAGGAAAGGATTTCGGCCGAAATGAAATTAAATCAGCCGATTGAAGCAAACAGTGGAATCGGCTTAGGGGAATCGGCCGGAGAGCGGTTATTTCAGCTCCGGTTATAAATAGGGGATGCCACACACAGAATCGGAGAGATCAATCCAACCCCCAAAACCCCTTTATCAAATTTACTTCTTTATATCTTTACTGCTTTCCTTTACTGCTTTTCTTTACAGTTTTTCCTAGATTCTAGCTTAGCTTGTAGCGGTTACTTCCAAGTCCACCGTTGTTTCTCAACAACCAGTAGTTTGGTTCTAGTTTTTTCGGTGAATTCGCCGTTGTTTCTTAACAACAGGTAGATTCTCCATTGTATTTTGTTGTCATTTGAATACTAAAGAAAATTCAGTCAAGTTTGGGCGTAATTAGTCAAGTTTGGGCGCATTATCATTAATCCGGACCCGTAACCGGTTTGATCCTTTCTCCGGTAGCCTCCATTGAGGCGAAAAAGGTCATTTTGGCACCAGGCCAAAACACATTGCCATGGGTTATCACCAACAATGAAAGTCAAAATATAACCCAAATCGATGAAAAGTAATGAAATTCAGATAAAAAGCACATCCGAATGTACACTCTTAAGTTTCATCAGCAAAACAACTTGAGAAATAAAACTTTCAATAAGGATATTTTGAAAGAAGAAAAAAAGGGTGCGGTAGCAAAATAGAGAGTTTGGATAGCCATGCCCTAAGAAAAGGGTGCGGTGTATTCAACACTAAGAAATTGGATTTTCTACCAATGGTGTTGCACTCTATTTGGTTGATAGCAAAAAACATTCACAGTTATGTTCGATATTTATTTCTAACATATTCCACATGTTCTAAATTTTTTTTCTTTTTTTAACACAGCTTAAAAATGTTCCATAAAAATTTATAACACATGCCACATGTTCTAAAAAAATTATAACATTGCTAGTATGTTAGAAAAATTTGTCTAACATTCCAATGACGTTTAACACATCAAAGTTGAACCTACAGCGAAATGAAAAACGATGACGAAGTTGTGCTATATCACTACAAGAAAAAAACTATTTACCGACCACCATAGTCTGGGTCGGATTTACCGACCCCAACATGGGGTCGGTGATTTTTAGCCGTTATTGGGGCCCAGTGGCTTCGATAACTACAACACCGACTCATTAAATATGGTCCGTGATACCGACCCAAATTGGGGTCTATAATTTTTTTCAATTTTATTTTTGTTATTTTTTCCATTATTTTATTATTTATTTTTATTAAATATTTTTTTGATTATTTTCATAATTTAATTATTTATTTATTTGATGCATTTAATTATTTATTAATTTTATAATTTAATTAAGTATTTATTTATTAATTTACTAAATTCAATAACTTATTTAATTAATTTTATTTTTAATTTTTGACTTCATACCAATTTTTATTCAAAATAAATTTATGTTATTATTTTCATTTATTTTAATTTTTGAATTATTTTATTATTTAATTAATTTTATTTATTATTTAAAATGTTATTTAGCTAATTTAATTTGATTAGTGAAAAAAATAGATTTGAATTTAATTTGATTAATAGATGACAAACTCGAACAAAACAAAAAGAAAAATGACTATTTCGAATAAATACATTTACTTTATGAATGGGTGAAGCAAAAATGTCAATTTGAATTTTAATTTTTTTTCTAAGGTATGTTGGGCATGTTAAAATGTAGATAGTGATTAGTGGGTGAGTCGTAAGTAGCAATTGTATTGTATGCAAGTGGTTGTTTGGATAAGTCATACGTATGAAATAACTTATCTGATTATTGCATTTTTAAAACGTAAATAGTTAAATTTACAGCACTATTTTTTAGGGTTCAACTTAGTATTTCCGTTTGGAATTGAAGATGCAATAATCAAATAAATTCTTAAATAAATTCTTGTAGCTTATCAAACACCTTTGCCCATCCCTAACAAAATTTAGGTGATTTGTAAGACCATCTCCAATAATCAACACCAAACTCAAATCCATTTTACAGTAAATGTCACATCAAACAGTAATTCATCTCCAACCATTTACACTAAACTCAATCTCAAAAGAATATTCTCTATATATTCTTTCCCATACAAACTTATTTATCTTTTCAATCATACCCATCATTTCTTATAAATTATATATTAACCCCACATAAATTCAATAGTCATTAATTAAGAAAGAATTACATAATTAAAATACGAATTACATTAAATGGCGGGACATACATATTAATTAAAAGCAAATGATTTTTTCAAGAATTGTAATTTGTATATTTTCCCACAAGTGTTCAATTTGTATGTATGCTAATGTCATTTTTTTTTTAAATTATTGCTAAGATTGTATCATAACTTTAAAATTTTAATTATCTTTATGTTTAAAATTTATTTTATAAAGAAACTTAAAATTTTAAATATAATCAAATATAAAATAAATTTAATAAAAAATATATGAAGTATAAAATTATTAACTATAATACAAAATTAGATCAATATTCAATTTGCAATAATTGGAGGGATGAAATTGTAATTATTTTAATTGCAAAAAGTGAGATAGGTTAGTGAATAGTAAAAACTCAAATTTGAGTATTTACTATTTATAAAACTCAAAAAACGGGTATTGTTGGAGAAAAGATGCCAAACTTGGAGATGCTCTAAGTATCAAACCCAAATAGCCGCTCCCTTTTCATTTTCTTCTTGTATTGTACAGTCCTCCAGAGTCCAGAATAATTTGCAGCAAAAGATCAGTCTTTAAGCAAACCTAATCGAATGGATTCCCCACCCTCCAAGGAGGATGGAGCTAGCTTAAAGCTCGCTATCAAATTTAGTGGTCGATCCATTCCCGTTCAACTCGCCGCCAAATCGACCGTCAAAGACCTCAAATGCCTCCTCCAAACGCTCACCAATGTGCTCCCTCGAGGCCAGAAGCTCATTTTCAAAGGTCTATTTTTTTTTCCTCGCCTTTTCATTGCCTGAATTGGTTGTCATTTGGGCTTTATTCACTTATTCTTTTGAGTTTTCATTTGTTGGTTCACTTGCTTAACATTCAGGGAAAGTTCTGTCAGACGAATTGACCTTGGAGTCCTCGGGGGTTTGCGATGGCTCCAAGATTATGCTCATGGCTTCACAGGGTCTTCACCAAGGGGTATGTTAAAAGGGTATTTCACTTATACTGATTCATCTATTTTAGTCCTTTTGGCCTTTGCTTCAAGTAAGGTGCAAATTTTGTGGGGAATGTTTATAAGGCGTTTCTTGTTGTGAGTGACGGTAGAATAATTTTAGAAAGGATTTTGCATGCAGAACAGGTGGATTAAAAGTTAATATTGATGAATCATTTTGTAACAGGATGGTCCTATAAAAAGGGAGGCAGTGGCGTTGCCTAGTGTAAGAAAGGCAGCTGGTGCCTCTAGTGGGAAGAAAGAAAAGAGCGAGGTTTCTGTTACAAAGAATCAGCTTGAACGTTGGAAAGCCACTGGGGTGATAGCATTATCAAATTCTGGTCTAACGGTATTTCCAGCTGTGTTGAACATGATATTTGAGAAATCTTGTGTTTTGTGTTCATGACTCTTTATATCTTGCTTCTATTTAAAGATGATAAACCTGAGTTTCTCTTTCCCTAATTGCAAAAGAATAAAGATTGGGTAATTATTCATAAATTATTATATACACACGAGTATAATGAATAAAATTCGCTCCGGCCCTCCTTTCCCACCGAAAAAAAAAGATTGGGCAATTATTATATACACGAGTATATCTTATCTAGGCATAAATGTTTTGTCGATAGATTGTGTATTGCATTGAGTAGTGGAGTAAGAATGTCACAGTAGTAATTTTGATATTGCGCCCTTTTCCTGTAATATATGAGTTAAAACTGTATTCACAAAAATATGGAACCATGTGGTCGCATTCGGTATTGTTTTGCTGGAAAATGAAAGGTAGATGGTTATACCTGGTTGGTGAAAGGACACTGCCACTGAAACACATGATTTATTAGAGGGAGTTTCCTTCTCCATCCATCCTTGACTTTTTTGGTGATTTATCTTAACCCTGAGATACAAGCTCAATTAGAGAATTCATCTTTCTCCAAACTAAACAAAGAACCAGCATAATGTTCCTTATGCTTATGTTAGGATGTCCAACAAACAGTATTGCAGAATATTGTAGATGACTAGAATAGTTGTATTAACCAGCATGTGGATTTTGGCCACTTCCTTTTTGAACATATTTTTTACTACTTAGCATCAATGCTTCTTTCATTAGCTTATGAAACTTATTATGGATGCCTGGTAAGCTATCCAAGTATTCATTTAACCAATGCTAGTAATGTTGTATGGTATTTGAGCTGGCTAACACTTGTGTGTTGGTATGTACCAGAATATACCTGAAGACATCTGGATTTGCGGAGCTTCTGCTAGAGTACTAGATGTGAGCCAGAATTTGTTACTGGAGGTGCCAGCAACAGTTGCCTCCTTAACCTCGTTGCAGGTCTTAATATGTTATTCACTATTTTCTTATATCTACATTTCTTCATAGGGATGGCTCATCCACATTCCCTCATCCTAAATTTCATTGCTTCTCAGAAATTTCTTCTCAATGGAAACAACTTATCAGACAAGTCCATAAGCTGGGAGGAATTAACATCACTAAAATCTCTTACGGTTCTTTCATTAGATGAAAACAAGTAAGTGGACAGTTTTAATTTTTACATGCACTGTATGCCTGCTTATCAGAGTTGCTAGATCTTCTACATTAATAAATATATGCATGTATTGCCTATCGTTGTTCTCTTGTCCGTGTAACATTGTGCCTTCTGTCTATATTATAAGCTGTTGGAAAATGTAATTTCTTTCTTGGAATCAAAAGCTCTCACCATATTCGTGATGTGAAATCGCAATACTAATCTTCTAGGTCCTATATATAATAATGAAATAGCGATTTTCTTGAGCCGAATAATATGAATTACAACAATAAGGTTTCTAGTTCTGGGTTTGCAACGAATTTATAATATGAAGTGTCAAACTGAGTATTATAATTCATAATCAAATTTGAGCCTCATTTTTGGGCGCTTGGAGATTTTCTAGAAAAAATGAGAAATTTTTCAAGTAATTGCATAAATTTTCAATAATTAGGCAAACGTTAATGTGCTCATCCTTATGATTAATATTCCTTGGTAAAATAATTTAGGCCAATTTGATAGCTAAGAGTCTAATCATATCACATCACTATTTGGTTGGGCACTAGCAATATGAATGAGAGTTATAAGTTCCAGGAGTTTCACTGGATGTGTTTCTTTGGTACATGTGAAGCTGAGAAATTACAAATGTAGAACTAGTGAGCAATACGAGGGAAACAAATCCTAGAGGCCTCAAATAACAATGTAGAATAAAATTCATCAAGCGGATTGGACCAGAAGTCAAATGAATCGGCCAGTTGCATCAGCCATTCAGCAACAACATTTCCTTCTCGAAGAGAGTGGTGAATATTGAATCCATGGTTTCTATTGTTCTGAATTTTGACAATGATCACTGCCACATTATGGAAATGAAGGGACTTACATGAAACAAGTCGGAGAGCCTCAAGAGAATCTGAAAAGCATCTGATATCAGAAATTCTCCTGTTTTTTGCCAACTCAAATACCAAAGAGCATTCCACTCAGTTCCATATCTAAAATTTCCTTGTGCCCAGAAAATTGAGGATCCTCAATAGTCCAGTTGCCAATATGATCACGACTCACAATCCCAAAACGAGTTGGACCTGGGTTGCCTTGTGAAGATCCATCCACATTCATTATAAAGCCGGTCCCATGCAGACAACTCCAACTAGTGTGCTTCAACAAGGGTTCCTTAATTTCTTTCCTAAGCGTCATAAAGAATATAATTCACCCAGATTTCCTGTTGAAATAAAGGAATCATGTAGTTGTTGAAGCAAGCTTCATTTCTAACAAGCCAAGCTACCCAGAGAATAATTAAGAAAAGCAAACCTTGGCATTTAACAGCGTTTCTCAGCCACACATGAATAACAGCTCCAGTTAGAGGGGAAGAAGGGCGAATCGAAAAGGATTCCCAAAGGGGTCGGATTGACTCGGTGAAAATGACAGTGAGTCCTGTTCTCATCAGCACCATGACATCGAGTGCAAAGTGTATGTAATGACATTGATCTGTGGAATCTGAACAATTTGGTAGGAAGAACCTCATGAACCACAAGACGACAAGGCATAGGAAAAGCACACGGCTCAAGTGCTTAGAAAAAAACTGGTCATCAAACAGTGCTAACTATGTTTGCCTAAGTAGATCATTTACTACTCTGATTTTGACCATCCAGTAAATAAAAACACACAATCCTTATCTCCAGTTGATATTACTATTAAAATCTATTGTTCATAGTGCATTAGTAATAATAATATTTCAACAATAACAAAACAAATAGCATGAAAGATCAAATACGAACACTAAGTGATGTTACTTTCTTTCAGTTTAATGTCCCGTGTGATCACTTAAGTCCTAATCCAGCCATTTTTTTCTCTAGTTATTTTAAGGAGTATAGTAGTAGAAAGAGTAAATACCATTCCAAAGATCACATCCAATGTAACATCCCACATCTGAAACCATACCTTATAAGGCTATGGATACCTCTCCCTTGTAGACGTGCTTTAAAGTCGTGAGGGGATTAGTCCAAAGCGGGTAATATCTACAAGTGGGTATGACTGGGACGTTTCGAATAGTATCAGAACCAGTACCCAGCTGGTGTGCTGGCATCTACGCTGCCCTGTGGGTGGATTGTAGCATCCCACATCGGTTAGAAAGAAGAACGAAGCATGCCTTATAAGGGTGTGTACACATCTCCCCCTTGTAGATGCTTTTTAAAGCGTGAGGGGGTTAGCCCAAAGCGAATAATATCTACAAGTGGGTATGACTGGGATGTTACAACCAACTTCCATAGCTTCTGGCCTATTTGTTATTCGAGAAATTACTAATTTGGTCTGCTAAATATCAAAGCTTTGCGAATCAATCCCTTTTTTGGTCTAATATAGTCCTTTATTATATTCCCATTTTGGCCAAAGACGTCCGAATTGGAGTTTATGTCTAATTTGAACAGGTGGCAGGATTAATGCATATGAGCTCCACTTTTTCTCCACGCTGGCAGATAATACCAGCCCAACTCTCACCAGGCTCACGGGTCAATTTCTGGGTTGGGCTACCAACATGAATTGGATCCATATCTTACCCCCATTTAATCCATATCAGAAAAATGAGGAATCCATGTTGAGCCAGTGTTACTTCTCTTCACCTTGCTCACAAAGCTCCAAAGGAATTCGTATCTTAAATGGGAGTAAGATATGGATCCGGTTCATGTTGGTAGCCCGACCCACAAATTGACCCGTGAGCTTGGTGATGAGTTTGGCTGGTATTATTTGCCACTGTGGAGAAAAAGTGGAGCACAGACGCATTAATCCTGCCACCTGTTCGAATTAGCCCTAAAACTTAAGATCAGACATCTTTTGCCAAAATTAGGATATATGAAGGACTATATTCGTAAAAAATGAAAAAATAGAAAAGGATTGATTCGCCAAAATTTCATAGTTAATGGACTAAATTGGTAATTTTCTCCTCGTTTTTCTGATCAGATTTTCCTTCTCCCAGCATAAAAGCTCCTTCCTTTTGGGCTGGTTGTGGGCGAGGAAGATTCAAACTCCGAGACTGGATCTGTTGAAGTATATTCCCCTTTTATGATCAATCATAATACCTTCACTGTGTCAATATGCTTCATCAGTAGAATGGCTTGCTGCATTTGAAAAAACAGTTTTGTTTTTGCTATATCTAATTTGTATGTGCTTTTTCACGGTGAAAACCATTTGTTCGTTTTGCTTTTGTTTTCACACTTCAATATGCCCTTTCCTGCAGTGTTTCATCTGTGGGTCTCATGCTGTTGTGTTTGTTGGTTTATTGGTGTTGCTTATTCTTGATCCTTACAGTTTGACAGCATTACCGTCTTCCATTGGTGCCTTGACATGCTTGAAGCAGCTTCACATCTCAGGCAACAAGTTGACAAGTATCCCCACTGAAATAGGTTTGTTAACAGAGCTTCAGGTTATAAAGGCCCAAAATAACAGGTATGCCGAGATAATAAAGCATCAGAAAGTTGCTGTTTTTGCGTGAAGGATTTCTTCTAATAGAGTTCATTTGTTAGTGCAGGATACAAAACATTCCCGGCGCTATTGGTGGATGCGTTTCTCTTATTGAGGTAGAACAATATTTTTGCCTTCTGTAGGTTTATATTTTGTTCATTGGAATAACTAAACTAATGTAAATTGATGGATATGAAGCATATGATTAGAACCTTTATACCACACATTCTTAAGTTGAACATGGATATATTTAATTGGATCATTGAGATTAGGAATGCAAGCAGATAGTCAACACATGCCGATATGCCCTAATAAAGTTTCAACATGGCTATATGAATTGAGGTGGTAAATCACTAGCTTTTCTTGATATTGGACATTGGCTGGTTCCAAACAAATACCAAAACATATCCAAATACACTTGATGGTGAGGCATCATTGGTGATGTACAGGTGTACATGTCACTGTGCTTTTGTGTAATGCTGTATGGGCCAATTATTCGTGACAATGAGATAGCCATACAATATGACAATCATTAATTTTCCTGTAGGCAGCTAGAAGTAGAGGGGTAAAGAGCAGGAAACAGCTAGAAAGACAATAAGTTAATAGTCCTGGTTAGACATTATTGTATAGATGCCATGCTACTATGTCGAAAACATGTTTTGGAGGACTCTATTCCTGTGTCTTATTGAAAAATTCATAACTCCGTATATATTATAAGATGTAGCTTATAAAAAAAAATATGCCTAATCCATTATTATCAAAGAATATGATGGAACTCCTAGTCATCATAAAGCTGTGAAACTTGGAAAAGATGTTGATGTGTTAATGGTGTGGAAAGGAAGATGAAAGGATGATACAAAAGGATAAACAACATTGGATGCAAAACATAGATGGCAATGGCAGAACTCGCAAGAAAGGTCCTGTTTGGAACACACATTTGAAAATTTATTTAGTGGCTCTTGATTTCACAGTGACGGTGGTTTGTAGTTTGTAATTGAGCAGGCTTCACATGTAGATGGTGTCAGTTATTTACTGCATAAACAATGGTTCAGGGACTTCCAATTCTTGATATGGATTTTGGATCTGCGTGTTATTATGTCTATATGCATTATCGACCAGGCTTAATTTTCTGTAGGTTGATCTTTCTCGTAATCTCCTTGTTGAGCTGCCTGAAACAATTAACCATTTAAAAAATCTGAAGGTTAGTAGCCATGTTCTTTCGAGTTTTAACTTTTTCTTTGGGGCAGACAAGCTACCACATTTTGCATTTAGAAATTTTTCCGTTAGTTTTTATGGAGAGCTTATACTATACAGGCATTACATCTAAGTAATAATGGGCTGAAGTCCCTACCCAACGCGCTCTTCAAAATGTGCTTACAGCTTTCGACTCTGGATCTTCATGGCACCGAAATAACAATGGATCTTCTCCGCCAGGTACTCACCCTTCCCCACTAATGAATTTTTTAATTTGCTGTTTAGGGTTAAATTCATCAGTGCCCTTTGTTTTCTGTACATGATAGTATTTCTTGTAGAACAGTCATCTCCAAAGATAACTCCCCGATAGAGCTTATTCCTTTATTTCCCGTGCCTTCATAAAAAACTGCATTCTTTGCTAACACGAAACTGATGTATCTTAATTGTTTCATCCAACCTTTTTCTTTATTAGTTGTTTCCGTGCCTTGTTTGATTAGTTTGAAGGCTGGGAGAGTTTTGATGAACGCCGCCGCTTGAAGCACCAGAAACAACTTGATTTTCGAGTCACTGGATCTGGTGAGTTTGATGAAGGTGCTGATAAAAATTGGTAATGGAATGATAGGAGATTAACTAGTCTATTCAAGGACTTGATTCTTGTCGACCTAAGTTATGCTGACGGATTGTGCTAAAGCTGCTTTCGCGACATCTTGTCTTCTATAGTGAAGTGAAGATCAATGCGATCCTTTGAAATATATCCTAAATCAATTATGTGTATGGAGTATTGTCTATGGATTGTTGCTATATTTCTACAGTGCCTTTGTACTTTAAAGTATGATAAAGGGAGGGAATAAATTAATGTAACTAGAAACATTGCAGAAAGGTAAAATATCAATTTCTGAACTTTATTAATTCCCATTGTTCCATTATCCCTTTGTAATTTGTGTGGTTTGGATTCCCACACGCCTTTGCCGACACATAGATGTCAATGTTTAAAAAAAAAAAAAACAACAAAGTCTTACTAAAAAATCCTCTTATCCACCTTAGGACTTAATAAGAGCTTCCGGTCACTCTAAATTTTAGTGCATTCAACGTTGGGTTTCGGAAGAGGTAATAAACATTTTAGGCCATCACAAGGCATCTCTTCTGCTTTTGGGCTATGCTAAAATCAATTTTCAATTTTAGGCCATTAGAAACTATCTTTGACCAAATTAAGGTCATTCAGACTTATTTTGACTTTTTCAAACTTTAATTCACCCTATCAACTTTACTTTATTACATTTTGACCCCAGATTTTAGTTTCTTCATCACCTTTAGTACAATAATTGCCCATGATGCTTCTGATAATAAAATTAAGCACTAAACTCCATACCTTGGGTTTGACCGCCTTGCTGCCGGGTTTCTCAAGCACTAAAGTCAAACCTTTTGGGGTTTCAAAGGAAAAAAGGGAAAGTTGTTGGGTTATTAATTAATTTCAAATTGGTCCTTATGGCTTAATTTTCATTCAACTTGTGTTTTTCAATGGCCTAATTCTGGAAATTCAATTTAGGATGGCCTAAAAGCAGAATAGGCTCCTTGTAATGACACTTTTTATTTATTTCCCCTTTGGGAATAAAGGGGAGGGACATGGGGCTAGGTGAGGATTCGAACCCTTAAGGTTATCAAAATCTAGATCTTATGCATGATCGTTTTTCCATTTGCAAGATCGGGATCGTAGGATCGTATTCAGATCCTAAGATCCTACGAAATTAGGACAAAAAGAAAATATTCATATTGTATATTAGCAAATTATAATAACCAATATCAATAAATAATAATTTGTCTAGCAAAAAAGATAATAATTGAGCATTTAAGACATGATGTTTGAGCTAGGTTGGATTTGTCATTAGAATTTTCCCCATTTTCATCACTCTCAACCACTATCTCATTGGATTAATCATCATCCATCTGGGCTGGAGGTTTAGAACTAAAATCTCCATCAGTAAGGGGTGCTGGAAGGGGATGCTACGACAAGGGCGGTGGTAGTAGAAAGAGGAAGGGGATGCAAGAACGACGATAGGAAGAGAAGGGGGATCGACGGTGACGTCAACAACAAGAAGATGAATTGTAAGAGGAAGATGAAGGAAATGCGAGTAAGATGGAGATGCAAAAAAAAATCCCTAGATTTGGATTTTGGAAAACAATGGAGGACTGAAAAATGAAAAAATGAGATGAAAAATAAGAGGGAGTGTGATCGGATCGTTCAAAGATCTTAAGATCTTGTATAGATCCTATAGATCTTATCCAGATCTCACCCTAATTTAGATCCCATACAGATCTTGATCGTTTTGGCTTTGTGGGATCGTAGGATCGTAAGATCCTAAGATTTAAATCTAGATCTTAATAACCTTGCCCAACATATAGGTTGAGAGTGAGTACGGGATCATTCCATTAGGGTAAATCGTCAACCCTATAATCACGTGTTAGGGTATATATTTTTACATACTTCGGCAACAGAGTTGCATTATTAATAATTTCGTAACACAAAATAAGTTGGTCTACTTTTCTTGTAGCTAGTAATTTGTGGTTGAAACACCGACAACGTAAAATTGCTAATTCAGTTTTTTTTTTAAAAAAAAATAATTTTTTAAAATAGTTTTAATATGTATATATATGATTTTATTTATATTTTTTTGTGAATTATCGGATCTCACGATCATATTGAATCAAGACTAATGCCTCGAAGATCTGTATGGGCAATGAAGGGTGTCTCTCCCAAAGCAGTTTTTTGTATACCTAAGGCTTAAATCTGAGACATTGCTTAAATGACTAGAACCTTAACCTACTCAAGTCAACTATTGTTGGTTGATCTTTTATTTAGTTTATAGGGTATGCTTTCTAGATTAAAATTTATTCATCACAACTATTTATACTATTATTTTGTTCCTATAAAATTGTTTAATTTTTTTTTTCTCTGTAAAATTTTATGTCCCATAATACTATTTATGTTTTGTGTGTGCAGAATTCTGCTTCGGGAGAAGCAATCCTTCAATCTCAATGTCCATCAGATCCTCAAAGGATTAGCCTTTGATCCAATGAGGATACCAGATATACGGAAAAAAAAATAGGGGAGATGTCTAAATATTATCCATGTAAGATTAGCCATTATATATTGTAATGAGATAGAATTTTGAAAATGAGTGAATTGCTATATTACCAACCCACTCTTGTTGGGTTTATATCGGACAAACTTTGACTACATTCAATGCTCAAGACGTAGACATCTCTAATGTAAGCCTTCTTTTAATGTTTATTTTATTGTTATTTGGTGGCAATTTAGTGATAGAAGTTTTTACCAAAACATATACTGTTCTCTTTTAAATGCACCATACCTGCATTTCACGCCGTCCAAGACACATTTTTAAAGGTTAATAACTCAAGTTGTATATAAGTAAAAATTATAAAAATTTGATATTATAACTACGTGATTAGACGAATCTAATAAGATCTCACTTGACTATGTTTTTTCTTATACAACTATGTTAAAAAAATTGATCAAAGTTACTCAATGAATAGTAATTACTATGCAAATGTCTCACTTAAATGAGAACGGAGGTAGTAAAAATTATATAAGAAAAATAGTGATAAAAGTAATATATCAATGTGATAATTGAAGTTATTATCTAATATGCATCACTAAATATATTAAGATTGCATTTGGCACGAATCACTAGTACTTAGTTTTTGAAATTTAAATTCTTATAAATAGAAAGCATTTTCTTATTTTAATCGATAAACTGATCTAAATTAAACTCTAACACTAAATGCTATACACCTTTCAATTTTTAGTTTTTCAAACTCCAAATTTTAAACTTTAATACGAAGCACAATTACTGAAAACTATCTCGATTTAGAATTATTTTTTCACCATTTACTCTAAATTATTTCCCAAAGCTTAAACGACAAAGTTCAAAACAAGAGTACATTTCTTGACACTAGTAAACTTTTATATCAGAGTGACAATTTTGAAAAACTCCAGTTGACATTGATATTGAGTCTGCTTGGAATGACTTTTTTTCAAGTGTTTTTAGCTTTTGCTTCTACTAAAAGCACTTTTAAAGAAAAAAGAGTGTTTGGTTTGGCTTTTTAGAAAAAACAAAAGCACCTCGGAAAGTTGCAAAAGTGTTTCTGGGAGAAGCAGTCCAGGGGATGCTTCTCCGAAAAGCAGAAGCCAAAAGCACCTAGTAATGTGTGCAGAGTCATAAATGTCCCTACTAATTTATTTAAATTACACTATAAATATATACTATCCTATATAAGTAGCATATCCTTTTTGATAATTTACACATTTCAAAAGTATTTTTCACTTTTACACATCAAAACACACTTTTGAAAAAACTGTTTTTCAAACATTCCATCCAAACATAAAAGTTACATGCTTCTGCTTTTAACTTTCACTTCTGCTTCTGTTTTTGGCTTCTGTTTTTTTTTTTATATAAAAAAAAGTCAATCCAAACGGGCTCATTATCGTTGTAGCAATTTAAAATGATAGAGTTATTGAAAAATAGTGAAAAATTTTATAATAGAAATTGTACATCAAATCCATTTAGTTATACTACTAAATACTATATTTGGGATGAGTTAGCATGCTGAATGGCCATTTCAGCAGTACTAAATGTGCTAGATTAGTGTTTATTGTGCCGGATCTGCGTTGGGTAGAGTAATACTCCATCCGTTCCACTTAAAATGTCATGTTTAATTTTTGTAAATAATCCAATGCATTTTTTTTATCGTTAATATCTCAAAATATATAGAACTAAAAATCATGCTAATATATATTCTAAAACTATAAGATTAGACGAATCTAACAAAACCAAACTCGACTATTTTTTTCAAATATATACTTATAATATTGAGTCAAAGTTGAATAATGAATAATGTCAAAAAATCAAACATAACACTTCTACTAGGACGGTGGGGCGTGGGAGTACTATATTAATACAAATACCACAAAAATAAATAACCAACACAATATTAACACAATTAAGCACAAAAATTCATATTATTGAGTATACTTACACGTCCAGGAAACATTTCCTTCCTAAAGGCTAAAACACAAGCCACTATTTTTGGCACCATTGTTCAATGAAAGAAACAAATTGAAATCAGAGTATTATACTCCATCCGTCCCCGTTAAAAGTGTCTCAAAATTTGTGGGCATGCTATTTTATGCGGGAATTGTTAGTACTTCCTCCGTCTCATTATTTTTGTTACGGACTCACCCAACACGTATGCCGATACTAATTTTTAATGGTTAATAACTTGTGTGTACAACGAAAAATTATAAAAAGTTAATTGTCTAAAACTACAAGATTAGACGAATCTAACAAGATCTCACTTGACTATGTTTTTTCTTATATAGCTATGATAAAAATCCAAATCAAAGTTGAACAGTGAATAGTGCCAAAAAACCATCCGTACGAATATATTGAGACGGAGGTAGTATTTAATATAACGTTAGATAGTGTTAAAGTGAGGGTAAATTAGGAATTTATGTGATTTGATTGTAATGAGTTTAAATTTTTAATTGATTTATTTATGTGTGAGTGATAGTTGTGCGTTTGAAATTATAATAAAGTTATTTATTGATGTAATATAATGGGAGTATGTTTGTATTTAATTATTTCCTACAAAGAAAATGTGACAATTGGAGTGAGACGGAACAAAAAGGAAAGTGAGACAGAATTAGTGGGACAGAGGGAATATTTATTATAGTAAATTAATTAATTCTAACATTAAACCATTCTATTTATGATAAGAACACATTGAAACATTAATTCACAATCGTAAATATAAAAATATCACATACTGGAGAATCTCAGCACATTCAACAAATACTGATTAAGTATACAAACCTTACCCCATATTCATATTTTAAGGGTTAATAGCAATTTAAATAGGTAGGGTATCTAATAATTCTGATATAGTGTGAAAATTCTGATATTTCAATTACTACAAAGTTTCTGCAACAATTTGTGTTGCAAAAGTGATATGGTGTAAGAACAACAATTTTAATAGTATATTATCAAAGTGTATCTCTTTTGGTAGTGCAAAGAAACTTATTATCTCCTCTTCATCCTCGAATATTTGTATTTCTAAAAGTGGATTGAGAATGATACTACATAATAACATAAGTAGAAATCTGGTCCCAAGAATACTAAGACCATGTTCCCGTCCAAAAAGTAGTACTACTTGGCAAGGAAAAGACATCTCAAGGCAAGATGTAAAGTGGCACTTTTCCTTCTATGGCTAATATTCATTTGATCACTTGGAAGGGTCATGTAATAAGAGTTGCATGTAAATCAAAATCAAAGTAGTACATTGACATGTCACTTTCTTTG
The DNA here is from genome assembly GCA_030278955.1 of Hygrophila difformis. Classification (NCBI taxonomy): domain Eukaryota; kingdom Viridiplantae; phylum Streptophyta; class Magnoliopsida; order Lamiales; family Acanthaceae; genus Hygrophila; species Hygrophila difformis. The sequence continues at coordinate 44,050,121 of JAOANR010000010.1, forward strand.
TAAATTTTTTTTTGCTGGATACACTTTCTTTGTAAATTGATCAATTGAAATAATTTGTAAACATAACTTTTAAGAAAGCATGGGGTACGAAAGGGGAAGGAGTCACTAGTTAAGGGCAGCCTATGGTGGGAGGCAAACTAAAGCTCATATAAATATGTGCGTCTTTATTTTTAAGAATTAATATCACTGTATTATTCGATTTAAATTAGTGAATAATTAATTTTTATATATACTTAAATAGTAAATACAAGATTGAGGAATTAAGACATAGACATGTATCTATAAAAGAGTTTCTAGACATTATTTAAATTTTTTGAATGATGGAAATATTGTAAATATATGTGTAATTTAAGAATTAAGATCTACCTAGAATTTGAAGTGAGTGGTATTATGAGTATAAATTATGTGGCAAGTAAAGAAAAAGCTAAGTATGAATTCTAGTATGCCATAAACCAACAAAATAATATCCCAAGTGAAGAAAAAAAAATGTAACAAAATGTGATTTCTCGATACAAAATTCGAGTACAATTAGAAAGCGAGGCTATACTCCATGATGCAATAAGATAAATCCATCCACACATACATCTATAATTGTGATGCATAAATCTAGCTAATACACAAACATCAAACCTAAATACTAGCGAAATAAGTTGTCTTTACCAAAAACAACAAACAAGTCCTTCCAATCGAGTTTACTTCAATACCATACTTAGCCAAGATGGAAAACACCATTCCACATAAACCAAATATATATATCCCATCAAAACCATAAGTCCGAGAAAAAAACATCCCATCAACCGGTTACAACAAGTCGTTTGGTACACAAACATTCCAACCCCATGCCAATGCCATATCATAAAGGCACGACGACGAATGAAGGAGATACCAACAATCATGCATGATGAGTGAAACCTTAATCTTCAAATCCGCCCATATCTAAGCAAAAACCATCAATCCAACTCCAACCAAGAATCCAAATCCAAATGCTCCACCAACAATATCCTAATTAGCTTGTCCGACTTCAAATAAATAATCATCATGTATGTGTCACATAAAAGCCATGCCAAAGTTATATGATGATTGCTATCCCACATATTAGAAGTGGCATCCAACCTTCTACTAATTTTATTTTATTTTTTTTTACTGAACGAATCCTAACCTATACTCCCATAATATCCCATGCACCCACTTAACTTGCAACTATTCTTTCAGCATCAAATACAGTGCATTTATTTAACAGTTAATATATAAGAAAAAATTATATAAAAATATATATACTTCTATATTATAAAACAATTTGATTGGATGATTCTAACAAGACCCATGTCAACTATTATTATTATTATTATTATTATTATTATTATTATTATTCAATAAACAATGTAAAAAGTTTAAAAAATTAATAAATTAACCATCCAAAATTACAAACATGGCACCCAAAAATCCAAATCAGCATACCAAGCAAGCAATTAACCTCAGGCAATTAACAACATTTACCAAGCTAATTCAAACCACATATCTTAAATTAAAAATGCTATAGCAGAAAGGACCAAAAAAATTATCACCAAGATCCACTATTCCTACTTCAGATGAATTTCTTTGTATTTAATGGTGGTTTTGAACCAAAACTGGCAGTAACAAATTTAGAAGTCAATACTAAAAAATAAATTATAGTAGTAGAAATATAATTTTCTCTTTTCTTTTGTGTATATATAGTATATATCATTACATTTTTTTCATTAATATATATAGTATTCATTGGTGATCGATTTGTGGGACTTAATGCATAATTTATGGATGTGAAGAAATTGGTAATTAATCAATTAAAAATTATTTATTGTGTGAATGTGATTTTTTTAGTTAGTCATTGGCGGCAATTAATTCCATACCAAAAACAATAATCACAATATAGTGGCTGGTCATATGTGTAGAATTTGGTTATAGCTTGTGTAGTAAAATGATGCTTGGTAGACGATGATAAGTACTACTAGTTTGTTTTCTTCTTATGAAGGGACAGCCCATTTGCCAAATAGGGGACCCATCATAAATTAAACGGGTTTTCATCTTTCATCCTTACCTTCGTTGCCATTTGCCAAGTACTCAAGTTGTAAGGGAAAGGGATTATATGTAGGCTGTCTGGAAGGCACGGATCGACGGATCCGCTAGCAGACAACGAATTGTAGAAGGTGTAACTGACGTATTGCAATTGGTAGGAAAATAAGTAATCAAGAGTAACTGCGATTGCTGATTAGAAAGAGGGATTACTTTCTTTTTCTTTTTTCTTTTTCAAAAAAATTGAGCATTTGTGGGATTGTGTAGTTTCACATACATTGTGTGTGTGTGAGTGTTCAGACAAAGTTTTTGCTGTGTATTTGCTTCACAGCTGCAATGATAATATGAATTACTTCCTCTGTATAAATGTTACATTCCCTCCAACACGTATGCCGAGATACATTTTTAACGGTTAATAACTTAAATTGTGTACAATAAAAATTATAAAAAGTTGATATTCTAAAACTACAAGATTAGACGAATCTAACAAGATCTCACTTGACTATATTTTTTCTTGTAAAACTATGATAAAAATCTGAGTCAAAGTTAAATAGTGAATAGTATCCAAAAGTCAAACATAACAATTCTATTGAGACGGAGGTAGTATTAACTTTCTACTATATGTATGTAAGTATTAAGTTGTCTTATGAACAAATATTCTTTTCTGTAATTTATTAATTTCTTCCATATGTAATATGACGTAGAACCTTTTAAATTTTAAAATTTTAACCAAAATAAGTCATTTAAGATATTTTCAACAAATATTCTCCCAATAGGAGAATATTAGGTTTAGTCCTTTAAGCAAATTAAAGTCTCGAGTTCACAATTACATCGTGAATACTATTGGACATTAAAAAAAAAAAAAAACAAAAAAACAAAAAAACAAAAAAAACAAAAAACTGAGAAATCCTTTATTTCGCCTAAAAACAAATATCCCCCTATTATAATATATTCATGATTTTTATAATGAGGGGTAAAATGGAAAACCCTTAGTTTATTAATAGTACTAACAGCATAGGTCCTTGAAATGCCCTAGCTATATTGCGTATAGGAATAGGTATTAATCTTCTCTTAAAAAGTGAGTATTTGTCAGAATTTAACAACTTAAATTTTAACTAAGGGTGCAATTTGAATGCTGAATTTTGATTTGAGAGGAAATTTGAAAGAAAGATATGAAATGACTTTTAGGATGAATTTTTTTAAAAAAAAACATTTACACATATGTGTCGGGCAAATGTGTGTGCGAGCCCAAGCCACACAAATTAGAAATGAAATAAATAAATAAATAAATATAAGAGTCTCCAACAAATATGGAGTAGAACATAGCAATAAGGCTCTTTAGGATGAATTTATTGAATAAAATGATGAGAATCCTTATGGGCAAGTGTTCTCAACACAACACAATTAGGTCAAGTAGTGTGAATCAATTATATTTAAACAAGGTTTTATTGTTTAAAAAAAGGGCTATTTGGAATTCATCTCTAGCAAACCAATCAAATTCCTAATATGGACATTGGACATATAAGCTTCCGACCGTTTGGGCAATTGTGGACTGTGGACTCAGGGCATTATTATTTATTTCATTTTTGAAGAGCTTGGCAGCTCATTTAAATCAAATTGGTATTTAATTTGATACATACTCATCTTTAATTTTTCTTATTTTTTTAAACCCACTATTATGGATTTAATCCCCTCCCCCTTTTCATCAACTTTTTAAAGATATTTTGTTTTTACAATCAGGGCAACTAGTCTAGTTTGGGAGGAATTGTTGGCATCAAAATAGTTCCATCCTCATCTCAATATCATTGTAGGAAATCAAACTCTGGTCTTTTCTACCAAGTTTAATGTCAATCACCACTGAACCAACCATGTATCGTCCCATTAAGACCCACTAGTAGGCGCCTAATGGGGTAAAAGATTCACATGATGTGGATGGATTGAGACATCCATAGAGTGGATGATGGAGCGCATCGATGGTGTTGCTACTTATCTTGAGGGGAAGAATGTAATACCCCGAAGAATGATTTAAATGGAATGAAATAAGCTACTCATACCAATACAGTACATTTTTCTCTTGTACGGTAGCCATCTTAAAACTCCAAAATTAATCGTGTTTGCCTTAGAGTAATTTTATGATGTGTGCATCGGCGGATGTGCTCTTGTACAAGGTGGGTCAATTGACCCACCATAAAAGGGGAAAAAAAAATTTCTTTTCTTTTTTATAGTATTAAGTGGCTCACAAAATTCACATTTCAACAATGGCTACGGTCATGAACAAATTGCAGAATATCATAGGAAATATGCTATTGAAGGATTGTTGGGTTATTTTCATAGAATGTGATTTATTTACAAATGTTAGTATTGATACTGTTGTATAACAATACTAAATATGAGAACCCGTCGTAAACAATGGCGGTTAGTTTTGATGTAATAGTACTTGATATTACACATGTTTATGACTTTGGATTTAATATTTTTAGTACTTTTACAATCATTATTATAAAAAATTAATTATATTAATTATAAAAAACTGACCTACTAAAGTAAATATCCTGGATTCGCCACTAGATGTGTGACTTCCTGAGAATTCTCCCATGGTATACGTGAGTGAGGTCAAAATGCACTAGAGTCAGCCTTCACTCTCAATCTAGCAATATCTAGAGTGACACCATATCTTTCCACTGCACCGAAAATGTAGGTGTTATAAATGGTATTATGGACACCTATCCCTTGTAGCTAGACTCATTTTAATGCCATGAGGGACGATTGACCCAAAGTACAATATCTATAAGTGAGTGTGAATGTAACATTACAAACCTAACAATTGGTAAATGAATGGTAACCGTTGAACATGCACCAAAACATTATTTTTTTTTTTCTTTTTGACTTTTGACTATGTTTTTGATATTTCATTTAAACTAAGAAAATAAAAAGTAAACTTCAAAATTCCATTCAAACATGGGTTTAAAAATTATTGGCAAGAGATTTTATAATGTAATTAGAAAGGAGCATCAATTAATTGATTTATGTAATATTTCCCATATATCTAGTTAATGGTCTACTTTAATTTAATTAAATGTGAAAGTAGGAGAGTAACTGTCATCCTTGAGAGGAACAAGAAAATGTCACTGATAATTTATTTTTGTTTGATTTTTTGACCAAAGAAACTATATAAGTATATTATTGTGAGTTTTGAATGAAGCAACGAATTAGTTTGTTCAAATTATAGTGTATTGCATGGAAAAGTTTTGAAGCAAAACTACACAAAAGTCCTCTCTTTTGCATCATTCAGCACAAATAGACTCAGTTTTCAGGAGACTGCAAATTTTCACAATTTTGAGACGACAACTTATCAACGCAGCATTTTTCATTTCTAGAAGAATTCGAACCCTCGCCATTAATCATTATTCCAATCCTTCTAAACTTTATTCGTATCACATTATAACACTGAAAGTATTTATAGAAGATACTTAATTAAGTTCAAACTTTGAACTGAATGAAAATACTTGTCTAGATGCATGTTAGTAATGATGTAAAAAATATGCTAAAAGGATATAATACATTCACATGAAATGATCGAAATATAATAAATTTTTATAAAAACAATGTGATAGTTTGTATTTACAAAGTAGACAATTAATCAAATCATCATGGGATGAGGACTTGTCTAGTGATCAATTCCCTAACTCTTAATATTTAGGTTGGGGGTTCGATTCCCCACCCGACCCTCTATCCATTCCCTTTGTTCCTTAGTAATTTGTATGATATGGGCTTTCACCACCCATTTCCTAAACTGTATAGGTTATTCAGTAACAGAAAAATATATATATATATCTTCATGGAAACAAAATTTACAATAATTATCTATACTTAAAATAACTATAATAATTTAGCATCTAACTAGTTCCAAGCAAACATAGCAAGCAATCAAAGCACATAAGGTACATCTAATTAATTGAATCAACCTCACATAACCAAAAAAAGAATCCTCAAATATAAAACTCAAAGCTTCATTATATTCATATACTTCCTTGGTGTTTCTGTTTTGTTTTGTTTTAGTGTGTGTGTGTGTGTGTTTTTTTTTTTTTTTTATTAGTGTGATAAACTTTAGCTTTTGTATTGATCATTGTTTAATTTTAACTTAATTATTTTTATGACAGGTATATAAGTAAATGTAGTCAAGTAATATTTATGTGGATTCGTCTAGTCACATAACTTTACGATATCAAGTATTTATATTTTTCTTGTGTTACATAATTTGAGTTATTAATATTTAAATATTTGTATTGGGTAACATGAAAGATATGCTACAAATTTATAAAAACAGAGGAAGTATTACACCTTTGGTATGGTGCGGACGACGTCCCGTGCGGATGGCCTTCCGCAACCGTTGATCAATTTCATGATCATACGGTTGAAATGATTTGTATGGTTAGTTTGTAATTTTATTTTTTTGGTATTTAATCTGTTGTATTCGCAACATAGGCTATATAATTCACCGACATGGCATACACAATTCAGCGATTGAGCCAATACAATTCAGCGACATGACCCATACAATTCAGCGACATTATTGTATTCATCTCAGCGATTGAAGTTAGAGTCGTTTGAAGTTCATTGGGATTTTAAACGCATCTCAGCGACGGAACCTTCACAATTCAGCGACATGATTAATAAAATTAAGTCGCCAAATTCGTCGCCTTGCCGCGAATTTCTTGTAGTAATACACACTACAAGAAATTCGCGGCAAGGCGACGAATTTGGCGACTTAATTTTATTAAAGTCGTCGCCTAAAACTTCGTTGCCGCCTGCCTGGCAGATTTCGTCGCCTAGAGCGCTAGGCGATGAAATCATTTCGTCACCTACCCACGAAAATTCTTGTAGTGACAATTCAGCGACATGACCTATGCATTTCAGCGACATTATTGTATTCATTTCAGCAACACAATTTTATACATTTCAGCGACATAGTTTTATACATTTTAACGCATCTCAGTGACGCAACCTACACAATTCAGTGACATGGCATACGCAATTCAGCGACAAGGCTTATACAATTCAACGACTTGATATAGTATTTCTCAGCGACATGCTATAGTATATTTCAGCGACATATATGCATATCTCAGCGACATATTATGCATATCTCAGCGACATATAATATATATTCAGCGATATGGTAAATGAAGAAACCATTACACATTTTTTTTTTAACAATTTTACCCTTTTTAATTTATAGCCGTTAGATTTTATTCAACAGATGAGATTGGTGTCTTGATCGTACTTCCAAATATCAGTTCGCACCATAACCGTCCCGAAGCATTATGCTTATAGGATTCAGCTTTATCAATTTGGTTTGTCAGTGAAAATTCAAAATTTCCCTCAAGCATCCTACTTAATTTCCTCGTCCTCCCTCGCACCCATTGATTTTCCATCGCACTTCTATTGATAAGCATTGAACAAAAGTTTTCATCTCCGAATTCATTATTTCTTCCTACGGATCGTGTGGAAGGTTAATTTTTATCGTCCACTTTGTTGTGTATCGCGTTTCATTCTTCCAGAGCTTTCTTGTTTGTTCAATATGTATGTATTTTTATATGCTTTATTGTCTTCTTTCTCATTTTCCTTTGTTGAACTTGGTATATTCTTGTTGGTCAACCGTGAAGGAAATGAGATTTTATTTATTTGTGGATGTTGGTCCAATTTGATATATAAATGTTCATCATGTCTGATGGTTGTTAGCATATAGTAACTTTTTAGATAATTTTTAGTTGGTTCACTTGTTCAAATCACCAACTATGGTATTTTTTTTTATTTTTTTAATAACATTACTTTTTAAATTAGCATTTTCATGCTCCCAAAAATGCTAATTTTAAAAGTTTGACGAGTTGGTGTCTTTAAAACAATTTTTATATTTTTTATATATTGTTTAAATAAATTTGGATAGCCACTCAGAGTGCCCACTCATTGGGTTGTAAACCTACCCAATTAAATAACATTTATACGAACATATATACTTATAATAAATATTACGGAGTACTATTTAAAATATTAAAACAATGTCTCTAAATAATTTAGCACAATCTTAAAATGGCATATTGTGTATACTAGATTGGCAACCCACTAGGTTAATTAATCATTTTACAATCCATAAAGAACAATTAATAGTAGTACTAATTGTAGGATAAATTAATGAAATAATAATCAACTCAACCAATTAAATCATACCTACTTCTTTAAATGATTTGCCACAAAAGATAAATAGATGTAAAATACTAGAACTATAGTATTAGTTCCTTATACTATTAAATACTCCCGCCGTCCAGTGAACATGCATTGTTTGACTTTTTGATACTGTTAATTTTTCAGCTTTAATTCTATTTTATTGCAAGTTTATATTCGGAAAAAAATAGTCAAGTTGGGTCTTGTTAGAATCGTATGATCATGTAGTTTTAGAATACATAATTTACACAATTTTTCATGTTACATATTTTGAGATATTAACGATTGGAAAAATGCATTGGATTGTGTGTAAAAGTCAAATATGACAGGTGTTGGGGCCACAAGAGGTAGTGGGCCACCGAAAAGATAATTGGGCCATACAATATGGGCCAAAGAAGGATTTCTAAAGGAGGTGGGCTTAAAATTGATTGGGCTGAGAGACTAAAGGAGGACGATCCATAACGGACGAAGAGTCCGAACGAGGAAGGTCTAAAAGACAAGAGATTTCGGCCAAAATAAAGCCAAGTCAGCTGATTGAGGGGAGACAAAAATCGGCTCAAGAGAATAGGCCGGAGAAGCGGTTACCAAGCTACGGCTATAAATAGGGGATGCCATACACAGAATCCAAGAAATCAATCCAACCCCCAAATTCCTTTATCAAATTTAATTCTTTGTATCTTTTACTGCTTTCTTTACAGCTTTCCTTTACAGTTTTTCCTAGACTCTAGTTTAGCTCGTAGCGTTTACTTTCCAAATTCGTCGTTGTTCTTTAGCAACCGGTAGTTTGGCACCAGTTTTCCGGTGAATTCGCCGTTGTTCCTTAACAACCGGTAGATTCCCATTGTATTTAGTTTGCCATTATAATTTCAGAGTATTCAGTCAAGTTTTGGGCGTAATTAGTCAAGTTTGGGCGCATTATCATTAATCCGAACCCGTAATCGGTTTGATCCTTTTCCGATAGCCTCCCTTGAGGAGAAAAATGTCCTTGGCTCACCACCAGCCAAACAGTGGCACACCCAGTGGGACTAAAAATGGCATTCGAAACACAGGCAACTCCAGCAGTTAACACGGCGGCAAGGACCGATTTGCCGCCAATTCAGGAAGAACGCACCACAGAACCGGGTGAATTCCCCCCAGGGTTCCCTGGACCATCTAACTTCCATAATCAGGAGTTTCCGCATGATGATCTAACCCCGCGGTTCCGTGATCATGTCCAGTTTATGGTTGAAGCGGCGGTTACTAATTCGGTTTGGCAGATAGAAGGCAATATTCTGGCAGCGATGCCAGCGATGTTTAGAGCCGAATTAACGAGGAATATGTATCCGATGGGAGCACAGAATGCACTGATGGCACAAAATCCACCACCTGCGATGCAAAATCCTCACAACTTTCAACAGCAGGCCTATCGGCCGCTAGGAGGGCAGGGACCACGGCCTTTCGTCCCTCCGCAACAAAGGTACGATCAGCAGCAGAATCAACCGCCTCAACCGGTAGTGCAACCGCTTGCTCCAGTGGTACAACAACAATATTTGCCACAGCAGCCGAATCCGCCACAACTGGTTGACAGGGAACTTATTGCTGAGATAATTCGTACACAATTTGGAAATCTCATCGGCCAGGAAAATAAGCCGATGTATAGGAAGCCTTACCCCGATTACATCGAAGAGCAGTATCCACTGCCTAGAGGAGTGAAGGTTCCAGATTTTAATACTTTCTCTGGAGAGGTCGGCCGATCTACGATAGAACATATTGGCCGATTTACAGCTCAATGCACCAGAATCGCGCAAAATGATTTTCATAAGTTGATATTGTTCAGTTTATCGCTCACTGGTCCAGCATTTGAGTGGTACATTAATTTGCCAGCAGGATCGGTTAACACTTGGGCCGAAATGGAGCGGTTATTTCATGACCGATTCTACAACACCAGTCCTGAAGTATCAGTGGTTGATCTGACATCAACCAAACATAAGGCGGCGGAATCAGTCACTGAGTTTATAGAGAGATTTTATGCCGTTAAAGCTCAAATGAAGACAATGCTGCCGGAGCACGAATATATCCAAACCCTAAAGCAGAATCTGAAGTTCGCCATAAAGGACAGATTGATGGTCACGAGACCCAGGACTGTGGCCGAATTAACGGCCGAGGCTATAAGAATGGAGACTTATTTGGCGGAGCAAGCGGCTTTTAAAACAAGCCGAAGTCAAAGTGGCAGATCACAGCCTATCCAGTCGGCTACATCGTTTACAGAATCTCTGGATAGATGTGAAATTGAGGAAGAGTATAATACGATGATATTCTTGCCTTAGCCGAAGTAGCAAGGGCTGAACTGGTGATAAAGAAGCCCATGACCTATCCTGCTCTTCGGCCAGTCAGAGGCAAGAACAAAGAGGGAGAAGTCAGGGACGAATTTCAGAGGTTTTATTCTTTCGATCTCTCTCAGATGGATGAAATATTGGACTATTGCCAGAAGAATGGATTATTGGATTTCAAAGGAAATCACCCGCAGCCAACCAAAGAGCAACTTGAAGCCGGGTGGTGTAGATTTCACGGATCGACTACTCATTCTACAGCAGTTTGTGGACATTTCAGAAAGCTGATCCAGAAGTACGTAGATGATGGGAAATTGAAATTCCCGGACAGACTCATGGCAATTGATAAGAATCCGTTTCCTGTCGCTAATATGGTAATGGTGCACCCCGATCAGAACAAGTCTGTACACGATCGTTTGGGGAACCAACCATCGTCCAGTAAAAGCTCTATGCACGATCGGCTAGGAAATCAGCCATCGGTCCAGAAGAAGACAGGAGTGTGGAAACGATTAGGGTCACCACAGAAGGGGAAAGAGAAGACTTCAGACGTTTTTAACCGATTGGGAGACTATGAAGTTAAAGAATGGATTAAGCAATCGGACAAACCTCAGAAGACGGAATTCAAAGATGAGAGTGAAAGGCCAACATTGAAGATTATAACCAATGGCTGGGACTCATAAATGAAGCTAACAGCCGATAAGCAGAATGGAAAAACTGTGATTCAGATCACAGTTCCTGAAGATGTTGTGTCCCCAGAAATGAAGAGACTCAGAAGGCCACCAGCTAATACTCAGGTAGGCCGATGGGTTCAGAATTCCCCAGGGAAAAGGCATTTTGGCCAACGCCGATTTGAGAATTCAGCCTGGAGGGCAGGAGAGAAGGAGACTCCAAAAGGAAAGGGGTCGTATCGTACATTCAAGCGGAGAATGCAGCGACTTAAAGCAGCCGACGCATTTGAGCAAGAAGAGTACGAAATGATGCATATGGAAGAAGATTTCCCAGATGATTGTTCTTCGTCTGAAGGAAGGATCCTTGATAAAGTGTTTTCGGCTCGACTGAAATCAGCCGAAGGGAAGGAAGAGAAAGCCGAAAGAAGGACAAGATCGGCTGAAAAACAAAACTGAATTTCGGCCGAAAATAATGCAGCCGAAAGCCGATAACGAACAGCCGAAAGTAAAAGAGGAGTGGAAGCCAAGACCAATCCGAACTAGGGAATGGACGCCAAAGACAACCATTGTCCCGAATAGTGAGACACTTTCGATCGGGCAGTCCAAGTTTGATTTCGGGTCTAGTGCAAACATCATAGGGATGACCACAGCAACCGACGAAGAGTACTGGTCTGTATCTAAACCAGCTATGGTCTTTTGTCAGAAGGAAGGAGAGTACTTCGGCGAGGAAGAACCCATTGTGGACTTCTGTTTCGCCAAACTCGAAGCACATCGGCCTGAGGCCGAAGAAGAGAAAGTGGTGGAAGAAGGGTATGAAACATTTGTCCCCGAAGCTCAGCCAAGCACAATTTTACCTCCGACTACAAAGATGTCTCAGCATGTGAGGCCTTTGTACGTCAAAGGCTGGTTCAACGGGAGAGCACTCAGGAGAATGTTTATTGACGGTGGAGCAACCGTCAACATTATGCCATTATCCACGTTGACGAAGATAGGCCGCTCGAAGGATGATTTATTGCCCATGGGGATGAAAGTATTAAGTTTCGTGGGAGCACAAACGGCGGCCGAAGGGTGTATCTTAGTAGATGTAACGGTCGGAATAATCTCGATTCCGACTATGTTCTTTGTATTGGATGCAGAGGTTCCATATGCGGCCCTATTAGGACGATGCTGGATCCATACTGCCAGATGTTTGCCATCAACACTCCACCAGATGATATGGTTCTGGAAGAAGGATGGCACAGTCGAAGAAGTGGATGGTGATCAACCTCCGTTTCCAGTCAGCACAGCCGGCCGAATTGATGCGGTATTGTATGAAGAGCCCGTACAACCATTCCTAGCAGTGGTAGGGGAACGATACCCGTAGGTCGTTGAATGCGACTGGACAGACGTGGGGTTCGAGGTCAAATATCAGGCTGATGTACGGCCGAACGAGGAAGAAAGTAAATGATGAACGAAGAAACTAAGGGAATGGTCGAGTTCGAATCGACCGAACTCGGATCTTCAGGAGAGAAAGCAAATTGGAGCGAACTCATCGATGCTATTCCGAAACGAACACCAGATTTCAAAGCTCAAGATCCCTTGAAAATGGTAATTGTTGGTACAGATGAGCACCCAAGGGAGATCCCGTTGAGTGCAAATTTAGATCAGCAGACGACGAGCCGATTCAAGGAGGTGTTAATAGAGTTCAAAGATTGTTTCGCATGGGACTACACGGAGATGCCAGGATTGGAACGCTCGATTGTGGAGCATAGACTGCCAATCAAAGAAGGGTTCAGGCCGCATAAACAACCGGCCAGGAGGGCAGCGCCCGAAATAGTCCCGAAAATAAAAGAGGAAATAGAGAAATTGTTAGCGGCTGGATTTGTTAGGCCAGCTAAGTATGTAGAGTGGTTGTCAAATATTATTTCAGTAATAAAGAAAAATGGGAAATTGAGAGTTTGTATCGATTTCCGAAATCTTAATATAGCCACTCCTAAAGATGAATACATGATGCCTATTGTAGATTTGTTAATTGATTCGGCCGCAAAACAGGGGATGTTATCCTTTATGGACGGGTATTCAGGATACAACCAAATCTTTATGGCCGAAGAAGATGTGCATAAAACTGCATTCAGATGCCCTGGAGCTATCGGGATCTATGAATGGGTAGTGATGCCATTTGGGTTGAAGAATGCAGGAGCCACATATCAGAGGGCCACGAATTATGTTTTTCATGATCTAATAGGAGACTGCGTAAAGGTCTATATCGACGACGTCATGGTCCGATCCAGAGATGTGGAAAGCCATTTGGATGACTTACGAAGAGTATTTGCAAGAATGAGGTTACACGGAGTTAAAATGAATCCAACCAAGTGTGCTTTTGGAGTGCAAGCAGGGAATTTTCTTGGGTTCTTGGTACACAACAAAGGCATTGAAGTTGATGCAAATAAAACCAAGTGTAATACCCGAGAATTTTCCAACATAAAATAAAAAAATAATTAAATAAATGAATAATAAATAAAATAAATACCATAAATAAATAAATAAATCCAGCAAATAAAGAAATAAATAAAGATAAGGAAATGAGAAATGAGATCTAACTGAAAAAGGAATTAAAGGAATTTAATTAAATAAAAGATGGATTAAAGGTAAATAAATTATACACCGGAAATACGACGCCAATGAACTCGAGAATTCGAGTCCGAACATCCAATTAGACCCGAGTAAGAATTTAGAGAAAAAGTATGAACCCGAAGATACCCCGGAAATCGGAATTCGGGAGCATAGAGGGATAGAAACCCGAAAGAGAGGCGAAAAAGCACGACGGATCGCACGACCCACCCGGACCGAAGTCTAGGCGAAGTCGGCGCGATGGCCGCACGGTCAAGAGACATAGGGCGCGCCACGGCCGCGCCACGCGACAGATTCACCCGTTGCGTGAATCTCTCGCCCGAACGCGGATTTTTCGACTTTCGGTTGAACGTCTCTCAACCCAAGACCCTTGAGGTCAGATTTTGGACGCCCTAGGTCTTAGATATCTATAAATAAGACCTCCTAGGAGCTCCGAATACTTTTACAAAACCCTACAACTTTCTACGCATTCGAAACCCTAAATCCGGAGTCGTCGGAGGCACGAAACCAAGACGAACGCTGTTGGACGAAAATTCTAAGATCTCCATAGTCGTGGTAAGTCTCGATCCAATTCTTGTTCAATAAACGATTCGAAAACGAATCCTAATCTTTTCTTTTCTCTTCTACACCTCGTATTGGATCTAGATCGTAGAACCCGACGAACGGAGAGGAGAAACAGTGGACTGGAAGCCACGCCTTCGAATAGACGCTCCCGGACATTCATAAACTCTGTAAGTTAACTCTTACATGGTTTTGGGATGAATTAAAACATTCATAACTAAAAGATTAACAAGAAATCGAAAATCTGTCAATTTATACTTTCTACCGACGCAACAGATTTGATGAATTTTTCCGAACTTAAAACGAACTCAAACGGAGAAACTTAAAACACAAAAAACGTTCCTAAGGCTTAGATCTATCTACTGTAAATTTTTGAGAATTTTTAGAGATGATTTGATATGTGAAAACCAACCGAAACCGAACTGCTTGAATCTAGACCTCGTAATCCTGGACAGAACTTAGGAATGATCTTGATCACGTTTTTGACATAGGATCTAGACTGTTTTAGATCTTTGGACGAACATGAAAGTCGTAGATAATTGTCTTAAGATGATCTCTGTAAAATTTCATCAAATTTGGAGTTGAATTGCTATGGTAGAATTCAAAATCTTTAAACTGTGATACATTAAATTCGGACAGAATTATTCTTCTGCGAAAATTGGTGATTTTGACCTATTTAGGTATCTCGGATTGAAACAGTTAAAACACAAAAGTTGTAGATCTCGACGTTTCGGAGTCAGTGGTGAAAGTTTAGAATTTTTGGAATTAAATCTGATTTTATACGAATTTTAGAGTAAACTGTGGTTTACCGGAAACAAAATCTTGAAATCTTGTTGAAACATGGAATTAACCTTTAGGGTTGAAATGAGTTGAGATATTATTTTTAAATGAATACAATTAAAGTCAGAATTTTAAAACTAAATCCCCTTACAAACTTGATAAATTAAAATTAGGGGTGAGTGCTCTGCAGGGTGCCCCCTAACTGCTTGACTTCGTGCCTTGATGGACGATGGTGACCCCGCGCGCTAAACTTGAAATGTGATATTGCCTAAACGGCGAAATATAGAGCCTACACTCTCGAGAATATCCACATGGGTTTCCCGAGGCTCCGGAGTGGTACTGGGTATGGCTGATACGGTTGCGGCCGCCGGGCTACCGGCTAAACTTGTTGACATCGCGATACTATCGTGAAACTTTGAGATACCAAATCGGGGATGTAATGGGGATATTAAATTAAATTAAATTAAATTATGTTGTTGTCCGATCAAATTATTTAAATGTTTTATTTAAATTATGGCTATTATTCTAAACCATGCGATATGTGTTATTAAATAGAGCCCTGAAATGAATTATGCTATTGGATAGTTGATTAGATTAAATTGAATATTATGTTATTATCATGCTTTTAGTTATTTATTAAATTAATGGCTTTTAAACCCTAAGATCATGCATGTGTTAACTTACTCAGCAAGTTTGCTGACCAAAACCGTTTTTATTCCTTTTCTTACAGAATATGTGGAATGAGCTTGTGTGAGCACGATTCATGCATGGGATTTTGGGAAACATTATTTTGCTTTTAAATTCGTACTTTCGACTATATCATGAACGGGCCTATTTAAACCAATTATTTCCGCTGCGCTACACTATTATTATTTTCCAATTATATTGTATGGGCTATCTTGAATGATTTAAATACTGCAATACCTAGCCTTGCATCTCTTTAGTAAGCTCGGAGAAACTGTGTCTTACTAGGGGGATGTGGCGGTGACATCCCGACTTGGGTGACCAAAAACCGGGGTGTTACACGTTGGTATCAGAGCCCGGCTATTTTTAAACTATTATTTTTAAACCATTATTATTTTTAAACTATTATTAATATTTTGACTATTATTTTAAATATTAAAGTATTATTTCCATGGAAAAATTTTATTTTAAAATCCATGGAAAAAAATATATATATTGCATTAAATTATTTTGGGGGGGGGGGGGATCATCATTCGCATTTGCATATTGCATCCCTTTTATGTAGAGAACTTAGAATCTTGGCGAAACTTGAACTTAGAATCTTGGCGAATTTGAACCTAGAATCTTGGCGAATTGAACTTAGAATCTTGGCGAATATTAACTTAGATCTCTTGCTTGCGCTAGATGGCTAGTCAAGACATGATGCAGTTGATGGTCAGGATGATGAGCGTTCATCTCGATTCCCACCAAACCTTAGAGCAAATGAAGTACCGTATGGCTCAATTGGAGGCCAATTTACATCACATGGGCAACTTGAGAGAGGCGGATCATCACCGCATAAACCAACTCGAACGCCAAGTCCAAACCCTCACTACACAAAACTTAATACTAAAGGAATACATCGATGCCCACGGGCAAGACTTAAACACTATCTTTGACGAGCAACTGCCGCCGAGTTCGGAGGAGGAAGATCCGGAGGAAGATCCTGCTACCCCGCCGGAGGACGTCATGAGACACTAGAGATTCTATTGTTAGATACTATTTTGCTAGGAAAATATTTCTACTTTTGTACTAAAATTTCTTTTGAGGAAATAAAATGCCCGATTTATTTGTAATAAATCGAAAAAAAAAACGGACAGATCTGTCCGTACCCCCGAAAAAAAAAATTCGAAATAAAATAAAACCCCGAAGCGTACGACGCTTCTTAGTTTAAACAAAGCACCACGTGCTAAATTGCAACACACATATACATTTATAGAAATTGCTTAGACTATATGCTAAATTCACCAGTCCTAATCTATCCCGTTTGTACCAGAATGGCACCCAGAGGAGGAGGAAGAGGAAGAACTCAACCCGCTCCCCAAACCACCACTGAAACACCCACTGAAACACCACCAAACGTCACTGAACCGATTCAACCTGAGATGGAACAACCCCAAGGTGCGCAGGACGCCCCTGCACCGAACAATGTGGGCATCGTCTTAGGACGATAGAGGAAGTGTTGGTTGCGCTCGGAAACGCGCAAGTCAACCAGGGTCAAGCTGCGGCGGTACCTCCGCCCCAAGCTCGCCCTAACTACCTGGCGATGGTGAATCCTCACCAGCCGCCCCACTATGCTGGTGAGGAGGATCCAACTAAACTGGAAGAGTGGATCCGGACCTTCGACAAGCTGCTGGGAGCAGTTAAATGTCCGGAAGGAAAAAGAGTGCATGTCGCCTCATACTACTTGGGAGGCGAAGCTGACGACTGGTGGCAGGCGACGCAGGCCAAACTGACTGAAGATGACGAGCCTTACTCGTGGATGGAGATGATGGAACTACTCAGGGATCGATTCTATCCCTTGAGTACTAAAGCTGCCATGTACGAAGAGTTCCTGTCGCTGAAGCAAGGAGGCCAAACGGTACAAGAGTACTACACACGATTCAAGGAGCTGGTGAGGTTCGCCCCAAGACTCGTACCCACTGATGCAGAGAAGGCTCAAAAGTTCGAGATGGGACTAAACCTGTCAGTTCGCGAGGTGATCGCGGGGGTACACTACCCCGATCTGCAAGCTGTGTATGACCGCGCTGTGGCGGTAACGCGTGTGCAACAACTGAAGAGAAGGGTGAGTGGGGAATCCAGCAGGGGTCCCCAAGACAAGAGAAGCCGAGACTCAAGAAACGAGAACAACACTGGAAGGAACGAGCAGCGCAGAGGGTCGAATAGGCCCCAACAAAACAACACTGGGAGGAGGTTCAACCAAGAGGATCCGGTACCACCTTGCCCGAGATGTGGACGACCCCATCTGGCAAGGGGATGCCCGCAACAAGGCGCCTGTTACCGATGCGGTCGAATGGGTCACGTTCGACGGGATTGCCGGACTAGGCTCGAGAACATAACAAGGAGGGACGATTTAGTCGCGGGGCAAGAACAGCCTCAAAATCAAAACGGGCGAAATGGGAATAACCAAGGGTACAGACCCCCTCAAAATAGGCCGCAAAACCAGAACCAGAACCAACGACCTCCGCCCCCTCAGAATCAAAACCAACAACAAAATCAGCAGCCGAATGCGAATCAGCAGGGCAATCAAGGACGCCCTATGGGGAGACTGAACGTGGTGAACCAAGCGGACGTGCCTGCGCAAGGAGAAGTGATGGCAGGTACATTTTATGTGTTGAATACGCCCCTTAGAATTCTGTTTGATTCTGGAGCTAGTTGCTCAATTATAGCATCAAGAATAGTGCCTGAGTTAGATCTACCTAAGTGCGAGAAAATTAGCTTAGGAATTCAATTGCCTTCTGGAGAAGTAGTGTCTTGCTCTAAACGATATAACGGAATTCCTATAGTGATAAAGAACGTAGAATTCTTCGCGAACTTGGTAGAATTTAACTTAAGAGACTTTGACATCATACTGGGGATGGATTGGTTATCCCAGTATAAGGCGGTGATCGAATGCCAAAAGCAAAAGATCAGCTTGTCAAAAAGTAGGGGAAAGAGAGTTATCTTTTACTCTCAGCCCCCTAAGAAAAGTAACAAAATCGTTAGTGCACCTAAACTAAGTAACTTGATGCGTAAGGGGTATGAACTATATGCGTGCTACGTGCACAACCTTGAGGCGGAAGAGAACAAGGTTGATAGCATACCAGTGTAAAGAGAATACCCGGACGTGTTCCCTGAGGACGTTCCGGGCATGCCACCTGAGAGAGATCTTGAATTCACTATAGATCTCATTCCGGGGACAGAGCCTGTCTCAAAAGCTTCGTACCGGATGGCACCACTGGAAATGAAGGAGTTAAAGGAACAACTCGAGGCACTATTAGGAAAAGGTTACATAAGACCGAGTACGTCCCCTTGGGGAGCACCGGTTTTATTTGTCAAGAAGAAAGACGGAGGACTACGTCTTTGCATAGATTACCGAGGACTAAACCAAGTGACCATCAAGAATAAATACCCCCTACCGAGAATAGAGGATCTGTTTGATCAACTGAAGGGAGCTTCAGTATTCTCGAAGATCGATTTGCGATCTGGGTATCATCAATTGAGGATCGCCGAGAAGGACATTCCGAAGACGGCATTTCGAACGCGATATGGCCACTACGAGTTCACAGTGTTATCCTTCTGGTTAACAAATGCTCCGGCCATGTTCATGAATCTCATGAACAACGTGTTCCGAGAATTGTTAGACCAGTGCATCGTAGTGTTCATCGACGACATCCTGATCTACTCAAAGAGCGAGGAAGAGCATGCAAAACACTTACATCAAGTGTTAGAAATCTTGCAAAGAAATCAGCTATACGGGAAGCTGTCGAAATGTGACTTCTGGCTGAAAGAAGTGGCATTTCTCGGACACATAGTATCCGCCGATGGAGTATCAGTGGATCCGGCAAAGGTTTCTGCCGTGACGGAGTGGGCAACTCCGAAGAGTCCAACGGAAATAAGGAGTTTCCTTGGATTAGCCGGGTACTATAGACGATTTGTGAAGGACTTTTCAAGAATTGCACGTCCTTTGACCCAGCTACTGAAGAAAGGAGCAAAATACGAGTGGACCGAAGCATGTGAGACCGCATTTCAAGAACTGAAGAAACGACTCACAACCACACCCGTATTAACACTACCATCAGAGAATGGTGACTTCGAAGCATATAGCGATGCTTCGAAGGAAGGCTTAGGTTGTGTCTTGATGCAATACTCGAGAGTCGTAGCCTATGCATCACGCCAACTAAAACCTCACGAGGAAAATTATCCGACACACGACCTGGAGTTGGCAGCGGTCGTTTTCGCTCTAAAGATATGGAGACATTATCTTTATGGGCGGAAGTGTCGAATGTTCACCGACCACAAGAGCTTAAAATATATATTCACTCAGAAGGAGTTGAATTTGAGACAGCGAAGGTGGTTGGAACTTATTAAAGACTACGATTTAGAGATAGCATACCACGAGAGGAAGGCGAATGTGGTAGCCGATGCCCTAAGTCGGAAAACCCAACACGTGACAAACTCGTTGGTAACTCCGCCGGCATTGTACATGGAATTGGCAAGATTGGAGCTAGAACTTGTGCACCCTGGCACAGTGAGAGAAACGGTCAATGCCATGATCGTAGAAACTCCAATATTGGACGAGATTCGACTCGCTCAACCGGGCGACCCGAAACTCGAGAAGGTAAAAGGGTATATTGCCGAAGGAAAGGCAATAGGATTTGCTGTCCACGAGGATGGAAGCATCCGTTTTAAAGGGAGATGGTGTGTGCCTCTTAAATGTGCCGAGTTGAAACTAAGGTTGATGGAGGAAGGGCACAACACGCCATATTCCGTACATCCCGGAGGTGACAAGCTATACAAAGATCTGAAGAAGATCTATTGGTGGCCGGGAATGAAGAAGGAAGTGGCAAACTTCGTGGCGAGATGTCTCACCTGCCAAAAGGTTAAGGCAGTGCGACATAAACCCTTAGGATTGATGCAACCACTAGAGATTCCAAGTTGGAAGTGGGATAGCATCTCAATGGACTTTGTCTCGGGATTACCCCGATCACCTAAAGGCATGAACAAGATTTGGGTGATTGTGGATAGGCTAACAAAGACAGCCATATTTATCCCAATGAAAGACACGTGGACTATGGACCAATTGGCCCGAGCCTACATTGATAATGTGGTACGACAACATGGAGTACCACATGATATCATTTCCGATAGAGACAGTAGATTTGTCTCTCATTTCTGGACGGAGTTACAAAAAGCTCTCGGTACTCAAATCAAAATGAGCACCGCATTCCACCCGATGACGGATGGACAAACCGAGAGAACAATCCAAACACTAGAAGACATGCTGAGAGCATGCGTGTTGGAATTTAAGGGAAATTGGGAATCTCATTTACCCTTGATTGAGTTCTCTTATAATAATAGCTACCATGCTAGCATCGGCATGGCACCTTTCGAGGCGTTGTATGGACGAAAGTGCCGAAGCCCGTTGAGCTGGGAAGAAAACGATAAGTCCGTGGTAGTGGGACCACAACTTATCGAAGACATGGCTCAACAAATCAAGGTGATTCAAGGGAAAATGAAAGCCGCTCAAGACCGTCAAAAGAGTTATGCCGACGTGAGACGACGAGACCTAGAATTTCAAGTGGGAGATAGAGTCATGCTAAAGATATCACCCATGAAGGGGGTGATGCGCTTTGGCAAACGAGGGAAGTTAAGTCCTCGATATATAGGACCTTACGAAATTCTAGAACGAGTCGGAACTCTAGCCTACCGATTGGCTTTACCGCCACACTTAGATAGAGTTCATAATGTCTTCCATGTCTCGCAACTAAAGAAGTATGTGCCGGACCCGACACATGTACTTCAACCGGAGATAATTGAGCTCGATGAAGACTTGACTTACGAGGAAGTCCCAATGCGTATTCTTGACACTAAGGAACGAGTAACGAGGAACAAAACCGTCAAAATGATCAAGGTTCTTTGGTCAAACCACGAAAGTGAGACGGCAACTTGGGAAGTAGAATCCGACATGAGAGAACGCTACCCGACATTATTCCAAACCGATACCGACACAGTTATGGGGACATAACTGCAATCTTAAGGGGGAGAGGATGTCACACCACTTATTTTTCGTGCACTTTTGTAAACTTTTGAACTACGTTATGGCTTGATCCCTTTACCGGGTACATAGGCAGCTTAGAAGTTTTAATTCTAAGTTCAGTCACAACATAATAAAACAAACACAAGACCTTAGCACGAGAAAGGCCGTAACACAACTTCGAGGACGAAGTTGATTCTTAAGGAGGGTAGACTGTAATACCCGAGAATTTTCCAACATAAAATAAAACAATAATTAAATAAATGAATAATAAATAAAATAAATACCAAATAAAATAAATACCATAAATAAATAAATAAATCCAGCAAATAAAGAAATAAATAAAGATAAGGAAATGAGAAATGAGATCTAACTGAAAAAGGAATTAAAGGAATTTAATTAAATAAAAGATGGATTAAAGGTAAATAAATTATACACCGGAAACACGACGCCAATGAACTCGAGAATTCGAGTCCGACAATCCAATTAGACCCGAGTAAGAATTTAGAGAAAAAGTATGAACCCGAAGATACCCCGGAAATCGGAATTCGGGAGCATAGAGGGATAGAAACCCGAAAGAGAGGCGGAAAAGCACGACGGATCGCACGACCCGCCCGGACCGAAGTCCAGGCGAAGTCGGCGCGGTGGCCGCGCGGTCAAGAGACATAGGGCGCGCCACGGCCGCGCCACGCGACAGATTCACCCGTTGCGTGAATCTCTTGCCCAAACGCGGATTTTTCGACTTTCGGTTGAACGTCTCTCGACCCAAGACCCTTGGGGTCAGATTTTGGACGCCCTAGGTCTTAGATATCTATAAATAAGACCTCCTAGGAGCTCCGAATACTTTTACAAAATCCTACAACTTTCTACGCATTCGAAACCCTAAATCCGGAGTCGTCGGAGGCACGAAACCAAGACGAACGCTGTTGGACGAAAATTCTAAGATCTCCATAGTCGTGGTAAGTCTCGATCCAATTCTTGTTCAATAAACGATTCGAAAACGAATCCTAATCTTCTTCTTTTCTCTTCTACACCTCGTATTGGATCTAGATCGTAGAACCCGACGAACGGAGAGGAGAAACAGTGGACTGGAAGCCACGCCTTCGAATAGACACTCCGGACATTCATAAACTCTGTAAGTTAACTCTTACATGGTTTTGGGATGAATTAAAACATTCAAAACTAAAAGATTAACAAGAAATCGAAAATCTGTCAATTTATACTTTCTACCGATGCAACAGATTTGATGAATTTTTCCGAACCTTAAAACGAACTCAAACGGAGAAACTTAAAACACAAAAAACGTTCCTAAGGCTTAGATCTATCTACTGTAAAGTTTTGAGAATTTTTAGAGATGATTTGATATGTGAAAACCAACCGAAACCGAACTGCTTGAATCTAGACCTCGTAATCCTGGACAAAACTTAGGAATGATCTTGATCACGCTTTTGACATAGGATCTAGACTGTTTTAGATCTTTGGCCGAACATGAAAGTCGTAGATAATTGTCTTAAGATGATCTCTGTAAAATTTCATCAAATTTGGAGTTGAATTGCTATGGTAGAATTCGAAATCTTTAAACTGTGATACATTAAATTCGGACAGAATTATTCTTCTGCGAAAATTGGTGATTTTGACCTGTTTAGGTATCTCGGATTGAAAAAGTTAAAACACAAAAGTTGTAGATCTCGACGTTTCGGAGTTAGTGGTGAAAGTTTAGAATTTTTGGAATTAAATCGGATTTTAGACGAATTTTAGAGTAAACTGTGGTTTACCGGAAACAAAATCTTGAAATCTTGTTGAAACATGGAATTAACCTTTAGGGTTGAAATGAGTTGAGATATTATTTTTTAAATGAATACAATTAAAGTCAGAATTTTAAAACTAAATCCCCTTGCAAACTTGATAAATTAAAATTAGGGGTGAGTGCTCTACAGGGTGCCCCCTAACTGCTTCACTTCGTGCCTTGATGGACGATGGTGACCCCGCGCGCTAAACTTGAAATGTGATATTGCCTAAACGGCGAAATATAGAGCCTACACTCTCGAGAATATCCACATGGGTTTCCCGAGGCTCCGGAGTGGTACTGGGTATGGCTGATACGGTTGCGGCCGCCGGGCTACCGGCTAAACTTGTTGACATCGCGATACTATCGTGAAACTTTGAGATACCAAATCGGGGATGTAATGGGGATATTAAATTAAATTAAATTAAATTAAATTATGTTGTTGTCCGATCAAATTATTTAAATGCTTTATTTAAATTATGGCTATTATTCTAAACCATGCGATATGTGTTATTAAATAGAGCCCTGAAATGAATTATGCTATTGGATAGTTGATTAGATTAAATTGAATATTATGTTATTATCATGCTTTTAGTTATTTATTAAATTAATGGCTTTTAAACCCTAAGATCATGCATGTGTTAACTTACTCAGCAAGTTTGCTGACCAAAACCGTTTTTATTCCTTTTCTTACAGAATATGTGGAATGAGCTTGTGTGAGCACGATTCATGCATGGGATTTTGGGAAACATTATTTTGCTTTTAAATTCGTACTTTAGACTATATCATGAACAGGCCTGTTTAACCCGTGTTTTGGCCATGTCGGCCTACTTATATTTTCCGCTGCGATACTGTACTAAACCAATTATTTCCGCTGCGCTACACTATTATTATTTTCCAATTATATTGTATGGGCTATCTTGAATGATTTAAATACTTTTAAATACTGCAATACCTAGCCTTGCATCTCTTTAGTAAGCTCGGAGAAACCGTGTCTTACTAGGGGGATGTGGCGGTGACATCCCGACCTGGGTGACCAAAAACCGGGGTGTTACACCAAGGCCATCCAGGAAGCTAGGCCTCCACACGATAAGAAAAGTTTGCAAAAATTCCTTGGACAGATCGGTTTCCTGAGACGATTCTTGGCAAATGCGGCCGGGAAATCGGAACCATTAACCGATCTACTAAGGTTGAAGAAAGAAGAGGAGTTTAAATGGGGAATCGACCAACAGGAAGCCTTTGAACAACTGAAACAAGCTTTGACAAATCCACCAGTGTTGGTCCCACCGATTGTAGGCCGACCATTAAAGCTATATATAGCGGCGGCCGAAGAGTCTATTGGAGCATTACTAGCCCAAGAAGATGATGAAGGAAGAGATCGGGCGATTTATTACCTGAGCCGAATCCTCAGGGATGCAGAACTGAGGTACTCGCCGATTCATAAACTGTGTATGAGTCTTTATCATTCATGCCAGAAGCTAGAATATTATATCCAACCGAGGCAAGTGATAGCGGTGGCTTCGGTTGATATAGTCAAAATCTTGATGAATGATCCGATCAGCAGCCGAAGAATGGCCAAATGGGCCATGAAGTTAAATGCATATGATTTGAAATATCAACCACTCAGGGCTATGAAAGGACAAATTGTAGCCGATTTTCTGGCCGATCATGCGATATCTTCAATGTCCGATAATATTGAAGAACAAGCTCAGCCGAAAGAGATAAACGAAATAGGGATAGTATATCTACATCCCTAGGTGATGATGTTCGATGGTTCCAAAGCCGCCTCAGGAGTTGGGGAAGGGTTCACACTACATACGCCAGAGGGCAAGATATACAAATACTTCGTACAATTGTCGAATTCCTATACCAACAACCAAGCGGAATACAAAACGTTGATTTCGGGACTACAACGACTGATAGAAGAATGAGTAAACGCTATTATAATCAAAGGAGATTCACAAGTGGTTATTCAACAGTTGTTAGGAGACATTTCGGTAAAAAGTTCTCAGTTGATTAGATTGTACGAAGAAGCAATCGGTTTATTGGGAGAATTCGACGAGGTATATATTGAGTACATCCCAAGGAAAAAGAACGAGTTAGCCAACGAATTGGCTCAACACGCAGCCAGATATCGGCTAATGCCGATAGCAGGGAATGTGGAAATACATTTGGCCGAAACAGAAAAGGCCGAATGGATAAAAGAGATAGCACGAACATTGGAAGATCCATCCGAAGCTAATCCGGCCGAAAAATGAAAGGCAGTGGATTACATAATAATAGGAGGATTACTCTTCAAGCGAGCATCGATGGAGTGCTACTCAGGTGCGTTGGAGAAGAAGATGCACAAAGAGTAATGGGAGAAGTGCATGAAGGAATATGCGGCGCACATCGGGCAGGAAAGTCGATGAAATGGAGCATCATTTGGCTAGGATATTATTGGCCGAATATGGCAACAGACTGTGAGAAGTATGCCAAAGGGTGCCGTGAATGTCAGAAGCATGGACCGATTCAGAAGTTACCGGCCGAAGAGCTACACAGGATGATTAAGCCATGGCCATTTCGAGGATGGGCTATGGACATTATCGGAAAGATTCACCCCTCTTCATCAAAAAGGCATGAGTTCGTGCTAGTAGCAACGAACTATTTCACGAAATGGGCCGAAGCTCAGGCATATGTTAGCATTTCTAAAGAAGAGGTTATTGAGTTTATTAAGAGACAATTGATCTACAGATTTGGAATTCCACAGACGATTCTAACAGATAGAGGAACAGTATTTGTGGGAGAGAAAGTCAAGGCATTTGCAGACGAATACAGAATAAAACTCGTGCATTCATCACCACATTATCCACAAGGAAACGGGCAGGCAGAGGCCACGAACAAGCATGTGATAGGAATCATAAAGAAGATGATCGAAGATCAGCCGAGGAAGTGGCATGAGAAGTTATCCGAAGCATTGTGGGCTTATCGGAATGCCAAGACTTCAGCCACGGGATTCACGCCATTTCGGTTGACATATGGGATGGACGCAGTACTTCCAGCCGAAATAACAGTGCCGACTTTGAGAACAAGTCAAGCAGATTCGATGTCGGCCAAACAGTATGATCAATCAATGAAAGATGAATTATTGGATGCTAACTCTGATCGGATGTAAGCATTTGAAAATTTGCAGAAAAATAAAGATATTGTGGCCGATTGGTACAACAAGCGAATTCGTGTTAAGCGATTTGAAGTTGGTGATTTAGTATGGAAAGTTATATGGCCACCCAAACAAAAGGATGGTCGATCAGGAAAGTGGAGCCCCAATTGGGAGGGGCCATTTATTGTTCAGACGAAATTACCAAACAGAGCATACATATTAGTCGATGAAAATGGAGAGCAAATGTCGAATCCAGTGAATGCGAGATATATGAAAAAGTATTATGCTTCAGTTTGGGATTAAACACCAAGCAAACAGAAAGTAAAGATTCTTATTGCATGGACGAAACATTACAAAGAGGAGCTACTTCAGCCGAAAACGGCGTCGATAGTCTGAAAGTACAATATACAAGGGAAACGTCCTATTTTAGGCTGGTATATACAAGGGAAAGGTCCTAAGAATGGGAACTGTAGGATTTTATCGAACAACCTAGCCTTGTATAAAGCCACCAAGATACATCGGCGGAGCCAAATGCAGTGGCGAGACCGCTCATTCCGAAGTAGCACCGCTGATTGACCCAACCACCAAGCCTCAAACTCTGGGAGCGCTAGAATGAATAGTACAACGTTCCAGAGGTAGAAGTCGAACTCGGGTGCAACATCCGCACGATCTTAGATAAGATGAGGATGGATACAATCGAGGCAAATAGTTAGGGCGGTGGAAGGAAAAGAAGATGGAGGAACCACTAAAAGAAGTGGGTTCCCCGTTAGACAAGGTCCGACAGGATATGCAACCGCAAAGTAGAAAAGAATCCTGTTCGCATAGCCGTCGAGACCTTCATTTGGAAAAACAGTCAAAGATCATCGCCCATACGAACATGGTGAAAAGGATGTTAGCTGAACTCGTGCCACATAGGCAAAAGGTTTTCGTACCACGTCTGAAATCCTTGCAAGAAGACATCAGTCAGAAACCATGGGGGCACCGGAGACAGAGGGTCGAGCCAAGCAAGGAGAGGAATCATTTGGCTAAAATGAAAAAAGTGAAGGAGTGATGGATAAACATCAGCGAAAGCCGGGTATTTATAGGAGGAAGATAAGTACTCGGCATAAGAAAAGGCCAATATTAAAAGTTATTTATGGGAAGACGTTACACCTGATTCCCAATAAAAGCTGTTAACATTCAGAAATCAATCAAGAAGACCGAAAATTATGGGATTCGAAGAGATACGAATCATATTGCAGAAAAGATACGAATCCAAAAAGTACATTTCGACGGCCGATACAACTCATAAAAAAGGAAGAGGCCGACTAACAGCTAGCAAAAGACAACCGAAATTTACATCCAAAAAAAAAGAAGGGGGGGAAATCAGTAATGAAGTCTACAAAGTAACAGCCCGTATACAAGTACAAAAAGAAAAAAAAAAGAAGCTAATGATCCTCACTATCATCAAAGTGAATATCATCATCCAAGCCCTGCAAGGCGCCAATTGAAGGATTAGGCGCCAAAAAAAAGAAGCTAATGATCCTCACTACCATCGGATCCAGGTCTGCAGCGAAGGAAGGACCAGGAGCGTTACTAGAAGAAGGACGATCAGTGGCCAGATCAGCGCCGAAAGGAACATCGGATTTCCCTGGGTAAGCAAAAGAAAAGGAGTGATGAATTGAGAGGATATAAGGAAGAAACAAACTACAAAAGAAAAAAAAAGAGAGAGAGAGAGAGAGAGAGAGAGAATAAAATACCTGCAGGGGCCTTCGAAGAAGGAGGAGCGTCGTTGGACGAAGAAGTTTCAATTTCTGATGGGTCTAGAGGAAATAAAATTGGTGGAGAAAGGACATGAGCAGTGCTTTTCCCACCAAGGCTTTTGATAGCCGAGTCAAGATGGCCGACTAGAGACTGGGTATCGGTATCGGCCCATTTTTCTTGAAAAGTACCAAGTATATAATCATTGAAACTGGACCGCATAGCCAGATAGGAAGCATCCCGGTGAGAATCCAGAATCTTTGCCTTAGGAGCTTCGACCGATTGACGAAGAAATTTTATCGATCGTCTCAAGTCAGCCAATTTTTGCCTATTGTGGTCCAAAGCCAACTTCAATTCCTGCTCCTTTTGTTGAAGTTTGGCTATCTCCGAGCGGATCAAAGAAAGGTCCTCGGAATACTTATGTTCATGGGATTCCGTTTCAGAAAGGATATCCATTTGAGCCCGATACTCCACCGAATAGTTGTTAAAGATAACTTGAGAAGCAGCCACAGCTTCACGTTCTGCGGCAAGTTTGTTCCGCATCTGTAAGTGTGCTCTGAGTTCTCGATCTAAGGAGAGGACGGACTTCATAATCGTCTGAAGAGGGCCGTTTAGATTCAGAGAAACCATTTCCTCATGAAAGTGTTGGTCGAGATGAGACAAAAGAAGGAGGATCAGTTTCGGATTAACAAATTCCACGTCAGATTGCCTAGCAATCAAGTTACATAATTGGCCCAAACAATCTCCTAGGTGGGCCGAAGGGTCTGACGGGAGGGAAGACGAAGGAACAGGAGAGAAGAATTCATCCAATACTTGCCGATCAGGAAATGGAGATGAAGTGACCGGATCGGCAGAAGCATCATCAACTGCCGTGCCACCAGAAGTAGGAACAAGAGATCCCAAAACAGCCGAAGATGGAAGTACAGTAGAATCCCAAGTTGGTCGAAGAGGGTCAACCAAAGAAGAAATAACAGGATCGGTTGAAACAGGACCCTGGACCAGTCTCTGAGGTTCGGCCAAAGAAGGACCAGTAGGAGCAGCCGAATCAGTAACATTGGTCGATATACGGGGCTCAATAATGAGGGGGTTCGTAGCTGCGGTCAAAACAGGGGAAATGGCGGATGACGGCAGAGCAGAAGAAACCTAAAAAAAAAAAGAGGGAGAAAAAAGGTTAGTCTAAAAAAAAAAGAGAGAAAGGGGAAATATGCAAAGAAGAAATAAGATGAAGAAAGGAAAAGTAACGAACCATAAAACGGGTAGCAGGGATCCTGCCAAGGGGCGAGCGAGAAAAACGCTTCCGAGTCTGAGTAGGAGAAAGAGAACCAGTAAGGGAGACTGAAGAGGAAATAAGCCCTTTTCGGCCAGGGTCCGAGGTAGAAGGACGAGAGACACTTAGATTCAAGAAGGACAGTCGAATAAGTAATATAAAAAAAATATAAATATATATGAGATAAGAAGGAGAAAAACAATCAGGAAAGAAACATACCTGGACGAGAAGAAGAAGGCGAACCAAGAGTGCGCTGAGGAGTGGAGTCCGGTGAAGAGAGAGGATAAGCAGAGAAAGGCAAAATAGGAGGGAAACCACTTCGCCGCAAGAGTGGGTTAAGGTCGGCGCTAAAGAAAGTACGAGCAACGCCATCCCACCAAAGCCGAAAACGAGATGAAGAAAGTCCGGGACGAACAAGGAACTTCGGCACTTCAAAGTCAATTAAACGCCGATGATGAAGGGAACATTGTCGGCGGCTGGAGGAAGGAGTAAGTCGCTTATCGACCCGATGAGCCTCTACTAAATCTTGGCCGAAGCCAAACTGACGACTAACCAAATGAGGATTGTAGACCTCAAAAGGAATGGCAGCATTAGGTAGAGCCGTCGAACCATTGAAGATAGGACGAGGAAGAATGCATCGGTTCCAAATTTGAGCAAGAGCTACAGGAAGATGAGTACCAAAGGGGGCAGTCGCAATCTCTTGCACCCAAGAAAAATCGGCTTTCCGATAGTAGTATTGAGAAAAAGACTGATCAGCAGTTCGGCCTAAAAAGTAGCTGATCCGATGCGGAATCGACATGACAGGAAGAGATGTCCCCAGAAGATCAAGACCAACGAAATGGTCAGGGAAAATATCGTGTGGGGGGAAACTAGAAATATCACGGAAATGCCAAACCAATCATAAGTGAAGAAACCATAGAGGGCCTCGAGCCTTATCCGAGAAACCTTTCTCCCAACCCGAAACAGTAGCCGATATACATGCGTACAAATGAGCAAGGAAGAAATCGGCCAACGGCAAGATTGCTTTGTTAAGGATTGCAGAAGCCAAAGGAAAGGTTTCGAGAAGAACTCCTTTGGAAGGAGTACACCGAAAGAACCGCGTCAGAAAATACATCATGAAGGCCAACGGTTCTTGAGGATGAAGAGCAGGCGAAGAAGTGTCACTCTGATGATCGACAATCCAACTGTGAAAAGTGTTAGAGGAGCGAAAGCCAGTAGTCTTCTCTTTGGGATGAGATTCGGAGGCAACACCGAGATTGTCCCCACGAACAGAGAGATTCAAAAGGAGTTTCACATCTTGGATAGTGGGAGTCATCACACCCCAAGGAAAGCAGAAACAATTAACAAAAGAATTCCAAAAACACAGAAGGGCCTGAATACGACGAAGGTCGGTTGGAAAAGGCAAAGTACTAAGAAGAATCAACCGACGAGTGTAGGATTTAGACCAGGAATCACGACAATGGGGTTCGAGATGACGATACCAAGCCACATAGTTAGCAGGAGGCAAAGGCCAATTGGTGAAAGATGGAGAAAAAAGTTGAGAAGAAAACCAGGAAGTATACAATGGCACAGAACGGTTTTCAAAAATGCGGGCAGTACATTCATCAATCTCTTCAGGGATACCTAGAGGGCCGAGGGTGTAGAAATGTTCTGGAAGATAACGAACGGCTGAGCGAGAGGCAAATGAACTCTCAATCTTAAGAATTTCAGAGGAAGGAAAGGGGATAGAACGAGGATCCATTGGAGAAGGTGAACAGGGAAGAAAGACGGAGAGGAATATGAAAGGGCAGGAGAAAGACTGTTTGTTTAGGGGAGAACAGTCTACGTAAATAGGGCAATGCTGACGAAATTGCTCAAATAACCGTCATAGAAGAAGCGGGAGAGAGTTACTTGAGCTCTTTTCGGAGACGAAAATCCGCCCAAGTAAGGAGGGCATCTGTTGGGGCCACAAGAGGTAGTGGGCCACCGAAAAGATAATTGGGCCATACAATATAGGCCAAAAAAGGATTTCTAAAGGAGGTGGGCTTAAAATTAATTGGGCCGAGAGACTAAAGGAGGACGATCCATAACGGATGAAGAGTCCGAACAGAGGAAGGTCTCAAAGACAAGAGATTTCGGCCGAAACAAAGCCAAGTCAGTCGATTGAGGGGAGACGAAAATCGGCTCAAGAGAATAGGCCGGACAAGCGGTTACCAAGCTCCGGCCATAAATAGGGGATGCCAGACACAGAATCCAATAGATCAATCCAACCCCCAAATTCCTTTATCAAATTTAATTCTTTGTATCTTTTACTGCTTTCTTTACAGCTTTCCTTTACAGTTTTTCCTAGACTCTAGTTTAGCTCATAGCGGTTACTTTCCAAATCCGCCGTTGTTCCTTAGCAACCGGTAGTTTGGTACCATTTTTTCGGTGAATTCGCCGTTGTTCCTTAACAACCGGTAGATTCCCCATTGTATCTAGTTTGCCATTATAATTTCAGAGTATTCAGTCAAGTTTGGGCGTAATTAGTCAAGTTTGGGCACATTATCATTAATCCGAACCCATAATCGGTTTGATCCTTTTTCGATAGCCTCCCTTGAAGAGAAAAAGATCCTTGGCTCACCACCATCCAAACAACAGGTTAAATGAGACGGATGGAATAAAAAGAAAATGATTACATATCACATTTTTAGTTACTTCATTGATAATTGACGCTTTACTTAGGCCCCATTCTCTAGGACTTTTTTTCAGGACTTGTTACTTATTTTTATTAAAATCAGATCAGATTAAATAAGAAACATTAAGATTATACCAGATTAAATAAGATTGGGCCAAACTCATTCAGACTAGGCCAGATCAAATCAGATCAAAACATTATAATAATATAATTAAAAATAAGATCAAATCAAACCAGATCAGACCTGACCAGACCAATTCAGATCAGACCAGAAATATTCAAACCAGACAAGAAAAAATTCAAATTAAATCAAACCAGATCTTCTAAAATTCATATTATGACAATTTATTTAAGACATAGAGAACAGATCCTTAGTAGACCCACAATGGTAATATAATTTGGAAGGAATGAAATTACTTCGATACCAAAACTTACCCCCAAATTTGACGGCTCAATTAAACTACACTTGATGATTGATTTTGAACCAAACTAATCCTACCGTTCCAAACCTAGGGTTGGGGTTCGATCCCCACTAGTCCACACTATCCTTTCCCCTTTTCCCATATAAATGGTGCATGTTTCATTTAGGGATGTAAACGGGTAGGGTAGGGTACGGGTAGGCCACCTCCACTCACTATCCAACATATAATTATCTTACCCTTACCCTACCCTATTACCCTAAAATAAAATATCGGGTAGGATTCGGGTAATACCCGTCGGGTATGCGGATTATCCGCGGGTAAACGGGTACCCGAAATCTTAAATATTACATAGTTAACCGACTCTACCCGACCCAACTTTAATAAAGAAAAAACTTATTTTTCACCATAAAAAATAAATAAAACCTTCATTATTGCACGAGAACAAAATTTAAAAGAATATTTAAAGAAACTGCTAAAGAAACATAAATAAATACTGTAATATTTAAGAATATTCAGTAAAAAATTCAAAAATCTTTCTACTGCCAAATCTCAAACGTTAATAATTTTGAAATACAAAAATAAATAAATAAATAAACAAACATATAAATATATCTCAATATATAATATGAATTAAATATATATAAGTATATATAGATAAATATATATATAATCGGGTAATCGGGTAGGGTAATCGGGTAATATATGAAATCCGTACCCTATCCGCACTCGATATGATTTATTTCGGTTTCGGGTAATACCCTACCCGATTACCCGATTATCTCTACCCTATCCTACCCGATACCCGATTACCCGACGGGTTACCCGACCCTACGGGTAAAGTTGACATCCCTATTTCATTCTTGATTTTGTTTTTTAAAAATAAAATCTAGTACTCCCTTCGTTTCACTTTAAGTATCTTATTTGACATTCTGATATGATCATTATTCAATTTTAATTCACTTTTTTTGCAAGTTATATTTAGAAAAAATACCCTAATTTGGTATGATTTTATTAGATTCATCTAATCACATAGTTTTAAAGTATGGGTTCAGTTAGGGTGCGATTGCCCATTTTGACTTGATGTACTGCGGTGCATCAAGTCCGTTGATTCAATTTGCAAATTGATGGTTGAGATTAACTTGAAGGTTAAAATAGTAAATTTGTTAGATTTAATTTTGTTAACAAACAATTGATCGTCTCTTCAGTCTACTTTTACTCTATTCTTTCTCTACATATTTCAATATCATCAATCGATCTTACATAAACTCCAATTTACTTAATTATGCTGCAATATATATATATATATTTGAACTGTTCATGAAAACGTACCTAAAATGTTCGAGTCGTTGAATTGTTGATGAAAACGTCATTGAATTGTTCATGAAAAGATTGTTGAATTGTTTCTGGCATCATCGCTGAATTGTTTTTTGTGGCATCGCTGAATTGTATACGGTAGCATCGCTGAATTGTTCTTGATAGTGTCGCTGAATTGTTCTTGGTGTAGTCGCTGAATTCTTTTAGGCAGGCTCACTGAAATATTTTTTGGTAGCATCACTAAATTATTTTTGGTAACATCGCTGAATTGTATGTGGTGGCATCGCTGAATTCTACAAGGTACTGTCGCTGAATTCTTCTTGGTGTAGTCGCTGAATTCTTTTAGGTAGGCTCACTGAAATATTTTTTGGTAGCATCACTGAATTATTTTTGGTAACCTCGCTGAATTGTATGTGGTAGCATCGCTGAATTCTACAATGTATTGTCGCTGAATTCTTCTTGATGTAGTGGCTGAAGTCTTTTAGGTGGGGCCACTGAAATATTTTTTGGTAGCATTACTGAAGTAATTTTGGTAACATCGCTGAATTGTATTTGATTGTGTCGCTGAATTATTCAATGTAGCATCGCTGAATTCTTCAATGTTGAATCGCTGGAATATTTTTGATAGCATCCCAAAATTATTTTTGGTAATATCGTTGAAATGCCATACGCAATAAATTTGTTATATTATTTACTAAATATCTTGATCATAGATATTGATTACCAAATGTTTGATATGATTTACCAAATATTAGATTGATAACATACTAAAAATAGGGTTATATCTTCTGTTACATATTTTGTTGGACAACTTTACCCTTTTCAATTTACAACCCTTGGATTTGTAATCAATGGTCCAGATTCCGCCTTGATGTGCTGCGGATTTGTTCAATCGCACCCTAACTAAAGCGTTAAAGTATAGTATATTATGCATAATTTACTCATATATATTTTGAGATATTAATTGTTACATATAAATCAAACAAGACGATTATGTTGGGACATATCGAGTAATTGATTTGTCAAGACGATGTACCATCTCACCTATGGAAGATCATATTTTGGGACGAATGAATTGAATAAAAATGTCGGCATACTAACTACTACTATAAGTCTATAATAACCCATTACCCACCCACAGTAAGAAAATGTACAAGAAAAGATCAGTCACCCGGCCTTCACCTTGTCGTGACGCCCTGTCCTTTGCCTGCTTATTGCATACAGTACATATATATACTTCTATTACATACACATTTATGATTTTATTCACACACATACATACATAGTGTATATATATATAGATACATACATACAGGTAGAGACAGAAAAATATAGGATGAGCAGCAGGGAGAGGGGGGATGGGGGGCCGCCGTGGTGTTGAATAGTAAACTTGTCGTATCCTCCCATGGGGCCACCATGTGATCACTACCACCCCCCCTCTCTCTTGGTCTTGGATTCCCTTCTCTCTCATCTCTCTACCCCCTACAATACATACACATATACATACACACTCATATGAGTCATATACTTAAACTTCTTTTATACAGTGTATACACAAAAAAAGTCTTTGTTCATTCTCCCCGCCTACGTCCCATCATTCGTTTTGCTCTATTGCTCTATTTCCAAAATTCCAATTCCACTTTCAATTCCTTCCCCCCTTTCTCATTCGCCCAATCGTCCCATGATCCGATGATCCCAATTTTGTTCTTTCTACAGATCCAATTCTGTTCCTAAACCCTAAAGTTTCAATCTTTATTCAACTGGGATTTCTTCTGATATATTTATTATATATGGAGCCGGCGGGGGTCGGTGAGGGCCCGTCGACGCCCACCGAGGGAGCTCCGGCGCCGGAGCAGAAACCGGCGGCGCCGCCCAGCCGGTACGAGTCGCAGAAGAGGCGGGACTGGAACACCTTCCAGCAGTACCTGCGGAACCACCGGCCGCCGCTGACGCTGGCCAGGTGCAGCGGGGCGCACGTGATCGAGTTCCTCAAGTACCTCGACCAGTTCGGGAAGACCAAAGTGCACGTGACCGGCTGCCCCTACTTCGGGCAGCCGAACCCGCCCGCCCCCTGCCCGTGCCCGCTCAAGCAGGCCTGGGGCAGCCTCGACGCCCTCATCGGCCGCCTCCGCGCCGCCTTCGAGGAGAACGGCGGCAGCCCCGAGTCCAACCCCTTCGGCGCCAAGGCCGTCCGGATTTATCTCAGGGAGGTCAGAGAAAGCCAGGCCAAGGCCAGAGGCGTCCCCTACGAGAAGAAGAAGCGGAAAAGAACCCCTGCCGCCGCCGCCGCTGCTGGAGAGGCGGTTTCCGCCAGCAAAGGCGATGATGGCAGCGCTGGCGATCAAGGAGGACCACCGCCACCGCTACCGCCACCGCCGGCACCAGCTGAATAAAAAAAACCAGTAATAATATATTTAATCTTTAGTGCACACTTAGATATATAGTACTTATAAATTGAATTTCGATCGATGGCAGCAATACGTACACAATTTTTTTTTCCCCACTATAGTATTCCGACTTCTGTTATTTCAATTCTTAATTAATTCCAAGCGAAAAAAAAATTCTTAATTAATTATTAATCTGTCCGAATTTAATTTAAAAATATATGCCATATAATATACACTCTAATTTATACCAATGTCGGTAGCATGATTACCATTGGTAGTACCAGTATCAGTAGTAGTTCAGTACCATCACCACCAGTCCACCAGTGTTTGTACAACATTAAGGAGAAATGGAAATATAGAAAAGTGAAAATAGATTGGAGGAGGAAATGATTAATGAGAATGCATTGAATGTGGTAAGAACTACTATAAGAAGAAAGAAGGGTAGAGAGTAGAGAGTAGCGACTGCGGCCTTCACCTTGCATTGTAAGAACAACAAACAGTTTATATGTTAGATTTCTGGTCCCCGTTTGTTGTAGAAATCACCTGCTATCCGCACGTGCCCTTTTGTTCTTTTCTCTTTTCATGTATACATTACACACAATACACACAACAATATAAATACAAACTTCTATATATATACATTATTACACACACACACAACATTGTTAGAATTTCGATTACAATGCAGCAGCACCTGGTGAAAGTTATTCTATTTTAATTTGAGTTGGAGTTGTTTTTTTTTTTGATGAGCCGAAGCCAGCAACAGCAACAAGAGTTGGAGTTGTTAGGTGTAGTATATAATTGCCACTAGATATTAACTTAAGCAATTAAGTTACGGTGCTGAAAGACCATCTAGTTGCAGATGCAAAATGATGCGGTCTACTCACCAAGTTATGTCGTTTGTAGATACCTGTTAGTGTTTGGATCGAGAAAACATTAGAACATCACTTTTACGTGCGTGTTCATCACTTTGCGGCTTGTATATATAACTTACGTCTACTACACATTACTATCACTCTGTACACCATCATTTTTAGGGTCTGAAGTATCATTTCTGCACATGCAGCCCCAAACACTGTAGCCATACCCTAACACAAGTATCAACAGTACAAATAGAAAGATTTCCACCATATATAAGACATGTTTTCATTCCTTACAAATTACAAATGTAGTACTACATAGGAGTGATTGTTCACAAAATATAATAAGCGTGTCCTAGCTAGCTAATTATTTTTCAAAGAATGTAGGTATATATGTTTTTATGCAACTTTTAGGAGCTTCAAGAACTTTAGATTCTCTACCAAAATAAGTAAAACATTGAAATGGACTCGGTTTACTTTGTACGCGGGGTTTACGTTTTCAATTCTTCTTACACTATGGTTAGGGGTGAAAACGGGACGGATACGGGCGGATAATACTCATCCCGTATCATATCCCATATTTTTTTGTCGAATATGGAATCGGATACGAATAGGCCGGATACAAATACGAATTCAAATATTTCGGGAAACGGATACGAGACGGATTCAGATTTTAACTCGGATAATCTTATAATTACTAAAATTAAATTTTTTTATAATTTTAAGTGAAATCAGAATATACTACTATGTAAGCTAAACTAAATTTTTAAATTTTCCAAGATCATTAGTTATTTCGTTCAAAATATCTAAATAACATCACTACAAGATGTTACATACTACAGTTTTGATGCAAAAAACCTAATGATGTAGTTGAGTTGATTGATATGATTTGATTTAATAAATTACATATGGCTTTCAAGCTTTTGATTATTTATACATATAGTATTACTTATTTATTTTATAGTTAATATAATATATTATATTATACATTTAAAAATATATATAAATTTTCATATATTCGGATAGAAAATACGGATAATATCCGCATTATATTCGGATTTTTCGGATGTGGGCGGATATTTAAAATCCCATATCCTGTCCCGTATCCGCCGGATATAAAAATTCGAATTCGGAATTCAAATATAATCGAATACGGCGTCGGATCGGGCGGATAATATCCGCCCACTCTCACCCCTAACTATGGTACAATATAATAGTGAGGTTAGTGTAGTCAAAATGTACATACTATGTATGTTTGGGTGTTGGGGGCGATATGTATGGGCAAGAAGTTCTTATATGGATGTGTGTTAAAACAAAAAAAAAAAAAAAAAATCCTACGTTTTTTTCTTGCCCAATAGTGGGATTTTGTGCATTTAAATTCATTGTTGCATAGGATTTTAGTTTTTTTTCTTTAAAGGGACGCAATAAAGTGTCGGCAGAAAAGAAAAAAAACTAAAAACTCTACGGCAAGACGGAAGCATAGGAATTTAGTTTGCAATACCTTACATTGTAGTAGTTTTAAAGTAACTAAATTATGGCCTATGATTTAAGAAATTTAAGATGTATTTGTTATA
The DNA here is from genome assembly GCA_030278955.1 of Hygrophila difformis. Taxonomy (NCBI): domain Eukaryota; kingdom Viridiplantae; phylum Streptophyta; class Magnoliopsida; order Lamiales; family Acanthaceae; genus Hygrophila; species Hygrophila difformis. The sequence goes on from JAOANR010000010.1 coordinate 44,089,207, forward strand.
ATGCATGCATGAATTGATCTCTTACCCGTTAAGATATCATATGGAAGAAAAATTGGTTTTTACCACTTAAATCCTATCCTCATTTGGTCGGTCAAAGTGCCTATAAATATTAGTGTTCACTGTACTCATTGTAGTTGTAAAAATACACTTCAGATTGCAATTCGTTCCCTCGACTCCACTTAGATATATACTCACTGCTCCACTATTTCTTATTCATTACATACGCCTATATATCAAGTATATTAGATATGAGCTAATAGCTTCTTGTTATAATTTATATAACACTTTATCAGCACGACAACTATTGGATTTTGCTATTCCTACAGAAGTTCTACCCGGACGTTGTTGAATTTTGCAGAAATACCAAATCCGTACCGAGGTTCTGTTCGAGGTTATTCTGAAATTTCAATTGATACCGGGGTTCTGCCAAAAAATTTCCAAATCCACAAAAAGGTAGTTAAAGGTAGTATATTACTATTACTTCAATATAACTATGTCTAATCTTGCGAAACAACTGTTTACGCCCCCTTGAAGTTTCCGGAAGAAACTATCAACTATGGGCTATAGATGTAAAGATGCATCTTGATTCAATGAATATGGAAAGAGCTATTGTGAAAGGAAATGATATGGCTAATTCTGAAAAAGCCAAGACAATGATCTTCCTGCGTCATCACTTTGATTCAGGCCTGAAGTCTGAATATTTGACCCTCCAAGATCCTGCAGATCTCTGGGAGGAGTTAAAAGAACGGTATGATCACCTGAAGATGGCCAACCTGCCAAAGGCAAGAAATGAGTGGCTGACTTTGAGATTGCAAGATTTTAAAACAGTCAGTGAGTATAACTCTGCCATGTTTAGAATCACTTCACAACTGAAATTGTGCGGTGAAAAAGTATCCGATGATGAGATGCTTGAAAAAACCTTTACAATATTCCATGCCTCGAATTTGCTCCTGCAGCAGCAATATCGAGAAAGAAGGTTTACAAGATATTCTGAGCTCATTATTTGTTTATTGTTGGCTGAGCAAAACTGTGAGTTATTGTTAAAGAATCATGAGGCACGACCCACTGGTGCTAGTCCATTCCCAGAAGCGAATGGGACTCAAATTTCTAAAAACCACCAGACTTGGGATAATACACGAGGGGGTCACCGCGGACGTGGTCGCGGTCGTGGTAATGGACGCGGTCATGGTTATGGTCGTGGTCGAGGTCGTGCACGTGGCCAAAATTAAAATAACAAATCCAGAAGATTTGAGCCATACAATCAAGTGAATGAAAAATGGCAAGATGATAGAGACAAGTGCCGCAGATGTGGAATGGAAGGACACTGGGCCCGAACTTGTCGAACCGCAGAACATCTTGTGAAACTGTACCAAAGTTCAGTAAAGGGAAAAGGCAAAATGGCAGAGACAAATCTGGTTACAAATGATGATATCTTTATGCCTATCATTCCAGCTCCTGAAGCAGCTGACCCTTTCAAGATAGATGGTGAACCATCTTTCACGGCCAATTTTGATATAGATGATTTTATGGAAGATATAGACTGATGTAATATATTTTGTTATGTTTCTTTTTAGTTATTTTTCTGTGTAACTTTTGTTATCAAATTTTGCTATGTACCCGTTGTAATCTTTTGGCATGGATATTAATATAGTACTTTTCTTCCAGAAAAAGAAATGAATGCAAGTTATAATGAGACATGCCTAATTGATAGTGCCAGTACGCACACAATATTGAAAAATGAGAATTATTTCTCTTGTGTAAAATTGGGAGATGCCCCAGTTAATACAATATGTGGAAGTGCAAATATGATTAAAGGCTCCGGAAGAGCTGTAGTGTTCCTTTTGAATGGGACAAAACTCATTATTGAAAATGCACTATTATCTCCCAAGTCCAGAAGAAACTTGTTGAGTTTTAAAGATATTCGCAGAAATGGATATCATATTGAGACATTAACTGAAGGGACTGGTGAATATTTATTGATCACAAATACAACTCATGATGTGAAGCATGTATTGAAAAAATTACCGTCCCTTTCATCTGGGCTATATTATACAAATATATATGTCAGTGAAGCCCATAGTGTAATAGATCAGAAGTCTATGATTCCAAATGAGTTTATGATTTGGCATGATCGTTTTGGCCATCCTGGATGTACAATGATAAAGCGGAATAATTGAAAATTCACATGGTCATCCCCTGAAAGGAAAGAACTTTCCAAGTTCAAGTGAATTTACATGTGTTGCCTGTTCAAAGGGAAAATTGATTATTAGACCATCAGCAAGCAAAGTGGGAATTGAATCCCCTGTATTTCTTGAACGAATTCAGGGTGATATATGTGGGCCTGTAGATCCACCATGTGGACCATTTAAATATTTTATGGTGTTAATTGACGCATCAACAAGATGGTCTCATGTTTGTTTATTATCTACTCGCAATCAAGCATTTGCAAAGTTACTTGCACAGATAATTAAATTGCAAGCACAATTCCCTGACTATCCAATTAAGAAAATAAGATTGGATAATGCTGCTGAGTTTTCATCACGTGCATTTGATTATTATTGCATGTCAATTGGAGTAACTATTGAACATCCTGTAGCATATGTTCATACTCAAAATAGCCTGGCAGAGTCATTTATAAAAAGATTGCTACTTATTGCAAGACCAATATTGATGAGGTCGAAGTTACCTACATCAGCTGGGGGACATGCTATATTGCACGCAACAACACTTGTAAAAATAAGACCGACAAGCTATCACCAATATTCTCCCCTACAATTGGTTTTTGGTCATGAGCCCAATGTTTCACATTTGAGAATTTTTGGGTGTGCGATATATGTTCCAATTGCACCGCCCAACGTACAAAAATGGGCCCCCAACGGAGATTGGGAATATATGTCGGATATGAATCACCGTATATAATTAAATACTTGGAACCGAAAACAGGTGATTTATTTATTGCAAGGTTTGCAGATTGTCATTTTGATGAATCAAATTTTCCGACATTAGGGGGAGATATGAGTCAACCGAGAAAAGAGATTAATTGGAAAATGGCATTTGATTTCCTTGATCCTCGTATGAAGGATTGTGAACTTGAAGTTCAGAAAATTATTCATTTACAAGGAATTGCAAATCAATTGTCAGATACATTGTGTGACTCCAAAAGAGTTACTAAATCACATATCCCAGCAGTGAATGTTCCAATTAAATTAAATGTCCCTGAAGGAAAAATAACAAGTGCTAATGAATCCAGTACACGCCTGAAGCGTGGTAGACCAATTGGTTCTAAAGATAAGAATCCTCGGAAGAAGAGAGATTCAAATTATCAAAATATACATAGTGACAAAACTCAATCTCCTGAAGAGAAAACTCCTGAAGAGGAAGAAGTTATAGAAATGAGTGATGTATTTCCCTATAAAATAGCACTTGAAATTATGGAAGAAGATAATGATCAAGAACCAAAATCGGTTGAAGAATGTCGGCAAAGAATTGATTGGCCAAAATGGAAAGATGCAATCCAATCTGAATTGGATTCGTTGGCAAAACGAGATGTTTTTGGACCCGTAGTCCAAACACCTGAAGGTACAAAACCTGTGGGCTATAAATGGGTTTTTGTTAGAAAAATAAATGAGCATAATGAAATCATTCGATATAAAGCCAGATTGGTTGCTTAAGGTTTTTCCCAAAGACCAGGTTTTGACTATGATGAAACATATTCGCCTGTGATATATGGAATTACATTCAGATTTTTAATTTGTTTTGCAGTACATCAAAGGCTTGAAATGCACCTTATGGATGTTGTTACTGCATATCTATATGGGACATTAGATACTGATATTTATATGAAAGTACCCGAAGCATTTAAATCAAAGCCTAAGCAATTATATTCAGTGAAATTGCAAAAATCATTATATGGGCTTAAACAATCAGGGCGAATGTGGTATAACCGTCTTAGTGAATGTTTGATTAAAGAAGGTTATACAAATGATCCAGTCTGCCCATGTGTTTTTATAAAGAAAATTGGATCAAATTTTGTGATTATTGTAGTATATGTTGATGATATTAATCTAATCGGAACTCCTGGAGAGTTACAAACTGCAATCGAATATTTGAAGAAAGAATTTGAAATCAAAGATTTTGGAAAGACAAGATTTTGCCTTGGTTTACAAATTGAACATTTTGAGAATTGAATATTTATTCATCAAGCGAATTTACCCAGAAGTTATTAAAATGATTCTATATGGATAAAGCACATCCATTGAGCACCCCGATGGTGGTCAGATCGATTGATCTCTTAAAAGATCCATTCAGGCCTAAAGATGAAGATGAAGATATACTTGGTCCTGAAGTACCATATCTCAGTGCTATTGGGGCACTTATGTATCTTGCTAATTGTACAAGGCCTGATATAGCATTCTCAGTTAATTTATTGGCACGCTTTAGTGCTTGCCCCACTAAGCGACATTGGCAAGGTATTAAACACATTTTTCGATACCTTCAAGGTACACATGATCTTGGCTTGTTTTATTCAAACAAATGCGATAATGAATTGATTGGTTATGCTGATGCTGGGTATTTGTCTGACCCGCACAAAGCCAAGTCCCAGACGGACTATATATTTACTTGTGGCAGTACTGCAGTTTCTCGGAGATCTGCTAAACAAACACTAACTGCCACATCTTCCAATCATGCTGAAATACTGGCAATTCATGAAGCCAGTCGAGAATGTGTTTGGTTAAGATCAATGACCCATCATATCCTGAAGAATTGTGGGTTAATATATGAGGAAAAACTTTTCCCAACATTATTGTATGAAGATAATACAGCTTGTATAGCTCAACTGAAAGGAGGATATATCAAGGGAGACAGAACAAAACATATTTCACCAAAATTCTTCTTCACTCATGATCTTCAAAAGAATGTTGAAATTGAAGTGAACAAATTCGATCAGACAATAATCTGGCGGATCTATTGACGGAAGCATTGCCAACCGCAACATTCGAGAAACTTGTGAACAAAATTGGAATGCGGCGGCTAAAGAATCTTCAATGATGTACAAAACAGGGGGAGCAATGAATACAAGAATAATGTACTCTTTTTCCTTCACTAGTATTTTTTCCCCACTGGGTTTTTTTCCAGTAAGGTTTTAACGAGGCATATTCTTTGTATTGAAGACATCAGGGGAGTGTTATAATGCATGCATGAATTGATGTCTTACCCGTTAAGATATCATATGGAAGAAAAATTGGTTTTTACCACTTAAATCCTATCCTCATTAGGTCGGACAAAGTGCCTATAAATATTAGTGTTCACTGTACTCATTGTAGTTGTAAAAATACACTTCAGATTGCAATTCATTCCCTCGACTCCACTTAGATATATAGTCACTGCTCCACTATTTCTTATTCATTACACACACCTATATATCAAGTATATTAGATATGAGCTAATAGCTTCTTGTTATAATTTATATAACAGTATTGAATTATTAAATAATTATTAATTTTTAAATATAATTTTAAGCAATATATATCTCAAGCTAAAGAGGTAGGAATTTTGGAATATTTTCACAACAATATAATTGGGAAATTATGTGAAAATGGCGGGGTTGTTTGGCAAGCAAGATTACCGACGGAATACAGAACCGTCGGTGATTCCATCACTAATTTAGCTTTTATAAAATAATTTGAATATATATATATATATTTTACTGACTGCGGTTGTGTCATTGGAGATTTGTCACAGCTTACCGAAAACTATTTGAGCAGGTCTGCTAGCAGATAGTTGATTTAGGGAACACATTATTTTACAATGTGTCCCCCGGTATACCGGTTTACGGTTTAAAAAATTATGATTTGATGTAGTGTATTATAAACTATAAAATGTATGGTTTAAAAAAAATTACGATTTTTAAACCGTAAACAATATATATTTATATATAATATTTAATATTTTTAAATATATATTACTCTATATATTTATAATTTTTGAATTAATAAATAAATTAAACCAAAGACCAGGTAAACAAATTTAAAACAAATTTCAACTTGAACTCGTCAGTCCATAACTTAAAAGATTTCAAGTCCAATTCTCAATCCTAAATGTTTTTTACCTTTGAGACTTCTGAATTATGACTTGTAAATGACATTTATTAGATATTTAAAGACATTTATATATTCTGCTTCATTTTATCACATTAGGTATTTGTTTGTAAAAATTGAAATATATGTTGTACTGAAAACTGTGGTCCAAACTGGACCAAATCGTAAAATTCACGGTTTGGTTTGATCTGGAATAATTACAAATGCAGTTTAGTTTGGTTTTAAAAATTCCAAAACTGTAAAATTACGGTTTGATTTGGTTTCGACATAAATCGGCGAAAACTAACTAACCTACTGCATCATGGCGAATCAAATTCAGCATCTGAATTCCGGCTCTCACTGCGGAAGTGAGTTAACGATCGGTGGTGGTGCAGCTGCTGCAACTGGCACTCAGTCGACGATTGGTGATGGTGCAGCTGCTGCAACTGGCACTCAGGCTAGAATTCAAATGATCAAGCGCATAATTTTGATCCTCCAGCTCGTCTTCACCGTTCCCGCCGGAATGGTGATGGCGCTTATGTCTCACAATCCTAAGCAAGTCCTCAAAACAAACAAATTAAACATGGAGTTTCATAATGTTTTTTACATGTCATACTGGGTCCTAGTCATCAATTTTAAATACCATCAAGTTAGAGCAGCGGAGGCGGCGGCAGCGGTATCCGCGGCGAGAGCGGCATCGACATCCGCGGCTGGAGTGCTATTGACATCTGCGGCGGGAGCGACAGTGGCAGCAGCAACTGAAGTCGCAGCATGGGTTACAGAAGTTCGGGCTCTGTGGGCTCTGTTGGTATGCGATGCCTTCGTCATTATTGAACACAGCTTAATTGTATTTGTAATACCCGAGAATTTTAAAACATAAATAAATAAATAAATACAATAAATAAATATAATAAATAAATAAATATAATAAATAAATCAGCAAACACATTAAATAAATAAATATAGAAGAAATAAGAAATGAAATTAAAAGAGATTTAATTAAACAAAAGAAATTAAATAAAATTAAATAAAGTCGTTACACGGGTATCCGATATAATTCAAAACCAAAATGTAACATTTGATCCGGAAGAAATAACGACACGAAATGGAAACCCGAAGAGAGTCCGGAAATTGGAATTCGGGAGCATAGGGGGATAGAAACCCGAAAGAGAGGCGGAAAAGCATGACGGATCGCACGACCCGCCCGGACCGAAGTCTAGGCGAAGTCGGCGCGCTGGCCGCGCGGTTTTTAGGCAAAAAGCGCGCCAACCCCGCGCCACTTGACAGATTCGCCCGTTGCGCGAATCTCTCGCCCGAACGCGGATTTTTCGACTTTCGGTTGAACGTCTCTCGACCCAAGACCCTTGGGGTCAGATTTTGGACGCCCTAGGACCTAGACATCTATAAATAAACCCCCTCGGAAGCCTAAACTCTTTTTCAAAACCCTACGATACACTCTACACACACAAGTCGAAATCCCGGAGTCTACGGAGGCATCAAACACCAAGGCAGCAGCTTTGGACGAAAATCCAAGGATCTCCGACGTTGTGGTAAGCTCTAGTCCAATAGATCCTTTCACGTTTCAATCCGAAAACGGATTCTAACCTCGTTTCTTTTCTCTTTACACCCCGAATCGACTCTAGAACGAGGAACCCGACGAACGGAGAGGAGAAACGGTGATCTGGAAGCCACGCCTCCGAAATAGACATCCCGGAAGTTCACAAATCAGTAAGTTAACTCTTACATGGTTTTGGGAAGTTTTAAAACGTTCGAAACTAAAAGATTTAACAATAACTCATAAATCTGTCAACTTTTGTTTTCTACCGATGCAACAGTTTTGATGAATTTTTCCGAACCTTAAAACGAATTCAAACGGAAAAACTTAAAACACGAAAAACGTTCCTAAGGCTTAGAGCTATCTACTGTGAATTTTTGAGAATTTTTAGAGACGATTTGTTATGTGAAAACCAACCGAAACCGAACTGCTTGAATCTAGATCTCGAAATTCTTGACAGAACTTAGGAATGATCTTGATCACGTTTTTGACATAGGTTCCAGACCGTTTTAGATCTTTGGCCAAACATGAAAGTCGTAGATAATTGTCTTAAGATGGTCTCTGTAAAATTTTGTCAAATTTGGAGTTGAATTGCTATGGTAGAATTCGAAATCTTTAAACTGTGATACATTAAATTCGGACAGAATTGTTCTTCTGCGAAAATTGGTGATTTTGACATGTTTAGGTATCTCGGATTGAAAAAGTTGAAACACGAAAGTTGTAGATCTCGATGTTTCTGAGTCATTCGTAAAAGTTTGGAATTTTTGGAATTAAATCTGATTTTAGACGAATTTTAGAGTAAACTGTGGTTTACCGGAAACAAAATCTTGAAATCTTGTTGAAACATGGAATTAACCTTTAGGGTTGAAATGAGTTGAGATATTATTTTTAAATAAATACAATTGAAGTCAGATTTTTAAAATTAAATCCCCTTACAAACTTGATAAATTAAAATTAGGGGTGAGTGCTCTGCAGGGTGCCCCCTAACTGCTTCACTTCGTGCCTTAATGGACGATGGTGACCCCGCGCGCTAAACTTGAGATATGATATTGCCAAAACGGCGAAATATAGAGCCTACACTCTCGAGAATATCCACATGGGTTTCCCGAGGCTCCGGAGTGGTACTGGGTATGGCTGATACGGTTGCGGCCGCCGGGCTACCGGCTAAACTTGTTGACATCGCGATGCTATCGTGAAACTTTGAAATACCAAATCGGGGATGTAATGGGGATATTAAATTTAATTAAATTAGATTAAATTATGCTGTCCAATTAAATTATTTAAATACTTTATTTAAATTATGGCTATTATCTTAAACCATGCGAAATGTGTTGTTAAATAGAGCCATGGAATAAATTATGCAATTGGATAGTTGCTTAGATTAAATTGAATATTATGTTATTATCATGTTTTTATTTAAGTATTAAATTAATGGCTTTTAAACCCTACGATCATGCATGTGTTAAATTACTCAGCAAGTTTGCTGACCAAAACCGTTTTTATTCCTTTCCTTACAGAATATGTGGAATGAGCATGTGTAGCACGATTCATGCATGGGATTTTGGGAAACATTATTTTGCTTTTAAATTCGTACTTTAGACTATATTATGAACGAGCCTGTTTAACCCGTGTTTTGGCCATGTCGGCCCTATTTATATTTTTCGCTGCAATACTATACTAAAACAATTATTTCCGCTGCGCTATGATATTATTTTTTTCGAATTATATTGTATGGGCTATTTTGAATGATTTAAATGTTTTAAATACTGCAATACCTAGCCTTGCATCTCTTTAGTAAGCTCGGAGAAACCGTGTCTTACTAGGGAGATGTGGCGGTAACATCCCGACCTGTGCGACCAAAAACCAGGGTGTTACAAGTTGGTATCAGAGCCCGGCTATTTTTAAACTATTATTTTTAAACCATTGTACTATTAGTATTTTGACTATTATTTTAAATTTTAAAGTATTATTTTCATGGATAATTTTTATTTTAAAACCCATGGAAAATATATATATATGGCGCATTAAATTATTTTTGGGGGAGGGGGGGAATCATCATTCACATTTGCATGTTGCATCTCTTTTATGTAGAGAATTTAGGATCTTGGCGAACTCGAACTTAGAATCTTGGCGAATTGAACCTAGAATCTTGGCGAATTGAACTTAGAATCTTGGCGAATATTAACTTAGATCTCTTGCTTGCGCTAGATGGCTAGTCAAGACATGATGCAGGTGATGGTCAGGATGATGAGCGTTCATCTTGATTCCCACCAAACCCTAGAGCAAATGAAGTACCGTATGGCTCAATTGGAGGCCAATCTACATCACATGGGCAACTTGAGAGAGGCGGATCATCACCGCATAAACCAACTCGAACGCCAAGTCCAAACCCTCACTACACAAAACTTAATACTAAAGGAATACATCGATGCCCACGGGCAAGACTTGAACACTATCTTTGACGAGCTACTGCCGCCGAGTTCGGAGGAGGAAGATCCGGAGGAAGATCCTGCTACCCCACCGGAGGACGTCATGAGACGCTAGGGATTCTATAGTTAGATACTATTTTGCTAGGAAAATATTTCTACTTTTGTACTAAAATCTCTTTTGAGGAAATAAAATACCCGATTTATTTATAATAAATCGAAAAAAAAATTTCGAAATAAGAACAAATTAAAATAAAACCCCGAAGCGTACGACGCTTCTTAGTTCGATCGAGCACCACGTGCTAAATCACAAAACACATATACATTGCTTAGACTATATGCTAAATTCACCAGTCCTAATCTATCCTATTTGTACCAGAATGGCACCCAGAGGAAGAGGAAGAGGAAGAACTCAACCCGCTCCCCAAACCACTACTGAAACTCCTACTGAGACACCACCAAACGTCACTGAACCGATTCAACCTGAGATGGAACAACCCCAAGGTGCGCAGGACGCCCCCGCACCGAACAATGTGGGCGATCGTCTTAGGACGATAGAGGAAGTGTTGGTTGCGCTCGGAAACGCGCAAGTCAACCAGGGTCAAGCTGCGGCGGTACCTCCGCCCCAAGCTCGCCCTAACTACCTGGCGATGGTGAATCCTTACCAGCCGCCCCACTATGCTGGTGAGGAGGACCCAGCTAAATTGGAAGAGTGGATCCGGTCCTTCGACAAGCTGCTGGGAGCAGTTAAATGTCCGGAGGGAGAAAGAGTGCATGTCGCCTCGTACTACTTGGGAGGCGAAGCTGACGACTGGTGGCAGGCGACGCAAGCCAAACTGACTGAAGATGACGAGCCCTACTCGTGGATGGAGATGATGGAACTACTCAGGGATCGATTCTATCCCTTGAGTACTAAAGCTGCCATGTACGAAGAGTTCCTGTCGCTGATGCAAGGAGGCCAAACGGTGCAAGAATACTACACACGCTTCAAGGAGCTGGTGAGGTTCGCACCAAGGCTAGTGCCTACTGATGCGGAAAAGGCACAGAAGTTCGAGATGGGACTGAACCTGTCTGTGCGCGAGGTGATCGCGGGGGTACACTACCCCGATTTGCAAGCTGTGTACAACCGCGCTGTGGCGGTGACACGTGTGCAGCAGCTGAAAAGAAGGGTGAGTGGGGAGTCCAGCAGGGGTCCCCAAGACAAGAAAAGCCGGGATTCATGAAACGAGAAGAACACTGGAAGGAACGAACAGCGCAGAGGGTCAAATAGGCCCCAACAAAACAACACTGGGAGAAGGTTCAACCAAGAAGATCCGGTACCACCTTGCCCGAGATGTGGACGACCCCATCTGGCGAGGGGATGCCCGCAACAGGGCGCCTGTTACCGATGTGGTCGAATGGGTCACGTTCGACGGGATTGCCGGACTAGGCTCGAGAACATAACAATGAGGGACGATTTGGTCACGGGGCAAGAACAGCCTCAAAATCAAAACGGGCGAAACGGGAATAACCAAAGGTACAGACCCCCTCAAAATAGGCCGCAGAACCAGAACTAGAACCAACGACCTCCACCCCCCTCAGAATCAAAACCAGCAACAAAATCAGCAGCCAAATGCGAATCAACAGGGCAATCAGGGACGCCCTATGGGGAGGCTGAACGTGGTGAATCAAGCGGACGTGCCTGCGCAAGGAGAAGTGATGACATGTACATTTTATGTTTTGAATACGCCCCTTAGAATTCTGTTTGATTCTGGAGCTAGTTGCTCGATTATAGCATCAAGGATAGTGCCTGAGTTAGATCTACCTAAGTGCGAGAATTAGCTTAGGAATTCAATTGCCTTCTGGAGAAGTAGTGTCTTGCTCTAAACGATATAACGGAATTCCTATAGTGATAAAGAACGTAGAATTCTTCGCGAACTTGGTAGAATTTAACTTAAGAGACTTTGACATCATACTGGGGATGGATTGGTTATCCCAGTATAAGGTGGTGATCGAATGCCCAAAGCAAAAGATCACCTTGTCAAAAAGTAGGGGAAAGAGAGTTATCTTTTACTCTCAGCCCCCTAAGAAGAGTAACAAAATCGTTAGTGCACTTAAACTGAGTAACTTGATGCGTAAGGGGTATGAACTATATGCGTGTTATGTGCACAACCTTGAGGCGGAAGAGAACAAGGTTGATAGCATACCAGTGGTAAGAGAATACCCGGACGTGTTCCCTGAGGACGTTCCGGGCATGCCACCTGAGAGAGATCTCGAATTCACTATAGATCTCATTCCGGGAACAGAGCCTGTCTCAAAGGCTCCGTACCGGATGGCACCACTGGAAATGAAGGAGTTAAAAGAACAACTCGAGGAACTACTAGGAAAAGGTTACATAAGACCGAGTACGTCCCCTTGGGGAGCACTAGTTTTATTTGTCAAGAAGAAAGACGGAGGACTACGTCTTTGCATAGATTACCGAAGACTAAACCAAGTGACCTGATAATGGCCAAAATTGACCATTATTTTCAATCTATTTCCGTGTCTATTACAGACATTTGATCGCATTCCGGTCTTATTTTAATAAGAAAGCAGTTGAATTTGACAGATATATGCAAGTTTGTATAAATAATAAGCTGGTATTGAAAAATACAAAAATATTGTTTATTTTGATTAAATTCGTATTAAAAAACCCAAAAACATGATAAATTACTAAAAATCCTCCACTTGATTAATTTTGGTTCGATGATTGTCTATTTGATAGAACACGGGTCTATTAAATGGAACACAAACCAGATAGTCAAGTGGAATAAATATACTTATTTATATTATTTTATACTTTGATTTATATATTTATAATTTTTATTTTTTAACATTCTGTGTTATAATTTATATAATTATATATTTATAATTTTAGTTTATATATATTCTGTGTTATTAAGTCCACTAATCCAGTTTAATCAATAAATTACAGGTGTTTAAGTTAAGTTGGTCCAAAGAGTTTTAAATCCAGTCCAGTCCAAGTCCATCAGTCCATTACATCAACCCCTTAAGCCCAATACACTCCAGGCCCAAAACCCCTAAGCCCAATCCAATCCAACCCCTAGCCCAATCATCCCAAGGCCCAAACCACCAAAATCCTAACCTAACCCTAACCTACCCCCCTGCCGCCGGCGCCGCCGCCACCGCCGGCGGCCCTCCGACGATCCACCACCTCCGGCACCCTCCTCTTCAGCCACCTCGCCGCCGCGAGCCGCCACCGCATCTCCACTTCCGCCCCCAAATTCCCCAGCAACCCCCTACTCCGGCAGCCACCACCCATCTCGCAACCCATTTCCACCACCACTGCCCTCAAATCCGCCATAGCCACCGTGTCTCCCTCCTCCGATTAAACCCCCAAAAATCAAACCAGTCCCTCCGTCCGTCCACTGCCGACCTCCGCATCCTTCACCCTCTCCAACCCATCACCGCCCTCGCGCCACCACAACCAACTCCGCGCCTCCATTTCCGTCGCACAATCCCCCAAAAATCCAACACTCCTCTGATCGACAGCCCCTTTGCCTTCCTCATCTCGCCTTGACAGCCGCGAGCGCCACCACTCCCTGACCGCAGCCACCACCAGCCACCGCTCCGCCAGTCGCCGCTTTCCACCCCCAAAATCAGCAGCCCCCGCTGCCTCCTAACCTCCACCCATCTCCATCTCCGTCGCTCGTCTCCACCGCCTCACCCTCGCCATCGCCGGACAGCCCTCGGCCATCTCCACCGCCGCCGCTTGCTACCCATCTCCGGCCGAAGAAGGAAATAAGATGGAAGACAAGAAAATTGGAAACGAAAATCGAGAAGGAAGAACACGAAGAAGAAAAGAAACAAGAAGAAGATGGGGGAAGAAAAAAAAGAAGAGGCACGAAGAAGAAGAAAACTGGGGAAGGAAGAAGCTAGAACAAAGAAAGAAAAATGGAGGAGAGAAGAATTTGGGGAAAGAGATGAGATCGAGAATCTGTAATGAGAGAGAGAGAGAACTGAAGAGAAAACAGAAGAGAGAGACAGAAAAATTAGGCATTTTGTCGCGGAAGGTGTACTCCGCGACAAAGTGCTCCGCGCCCAAAAAAATTGCTCCGCGCCCAAAATCTTACTCCGAGACTGTGAGAGAAGTAGCAAGAAATAAAATTTGTCGCGGAACAATGTTCCGCGACAAATGCACCGCGACCAGGACAGCCATTCCGCGACAAACCCATTCCTCGACAGGGACAGCTCACGTGACCCTCAAATTTGAAATTCCCACATGGTGACTCAAGTGGAAGCTCCTGGGACCCCAGCTCCCGCAAGTGTTAAAATTTTCGTCCTTTCCTCTCCGGACCTCCAGTCCCGCCCCCTCCTGGGCGCCATCTTGGAGCTAAAAATTGTTTTGTCCCTATGCAATTTGTTCCGCGACAAAACAGTTGTTTAGCGACCAGATGGGCCTAATGGGCCTAGGGCTAATTTTCCACCTCTATAAATATATCCTCCCACCCACTTGAACAGTAACCTAGCTACACTTTAGTTTAGTTTACTGTTTTGGAGGCACCACTGTGCTCTCCAAAATTAGTGTAGGTAGATGTAGTTTAATTTATTTTCATGCCATGTAGTAATAAACTTTAGCTTAGTTTTAATTTATGTGTTGTAATAAATAAGTGTAGCTAGTGTTCATTTTATTTTTCCAGTTTTATATTTTGTAGTTTGTGGGTTTCAAACACTTAATTAATGGGTGTATTTTGAACCATGCTTTGGTATTGTAGTTAGATTTTATTGCTTTCCTTATTTAATAAAATGCATAAACACTTGATATTTACCCTTGATAGATTTAATGTAGGTTTTATTTTATTTTATTTTATCTTTATTTTTAGTGTTAGCATAGTTAGTTTGTACTCTTGCTTCTTGTTCTAGTTTTAGCATTTTCTTTTATTTTTATTTTACTGATCTTGCTCTTTTTAGTATTAGGTAGTATTGTTACTTTTTATTTTTTATTTTTTATTTTTTATTTCTAGTGCATTGGATCTAAAGAGGGATAGTTTAAAGTGTTTGTGCATTTTTATTTAAAATTGCATCTCCTATATTGTATTGCATCACATTGTAACCCCACGGGTTGCAATGTAATTTTCCCGTTGTGATCCCACGGATCACAACGCACACCCATGTAATGCAATATAAGGGGTTATGCTGCCAAAATTTTTATAGAACTTTAAAACCCTTTGTCGCGATGCAATCTTGTCGCGGAACCACGTTCCGCGACAAAACCCATGTTTAGCGACAAAGGACCAAATTCTTGCATTTTGTCTGCATGGCTTTTGTCGCGGAATACCCTTGTCGCGGAACCACGTTCCGCGACAAAATCTTATTCCGAGACAGAAAATTATGCCTTGCCATTAATTTTGAAACCCCTTGGTCGCGATGCAACTCTTGTCGCGGAACCACGTTCCGCGACAAAATCCTTGATTAGCGACCAAGGACCCAAATACTTGTAATTTTATTCTGGGAGGACTCTGGCGCGGAACCTTTGTCGCGGAACCACGTACCGCAACAAAATCCTTGTTCCGCGACCAGGAATTATGTCCTTACCAATTTTCAACCCTCTTTGTCGCTATATCCCTTGTCGCGGAACCATGTTCCGCGACAAAATTTTTGTTTAGCGACAAAGCAAACCCTAATTTTCAAGAATATTAATTTCTCTTATTTCCCACCCCTTTGTCGCGAAACCTTTGTCGCGGAGCCACGCTCCGCGACACGAACTCTGCATCGCGACAAAGTGGCACTTTTGCCAAATTTTTATTCTTCATCTCACTCCATTAATTAATTGGACCTTTATATTAATATTTTGAGGTTGAAATCCAATGATCTCAACCCATGATTAATTTGATATAAAGAACTTTGTTCAATTTCCCATTAAAAGATTCTTCTACAAAAAAATTAAACTCTAATGATCTAAGTATATAATCCGGACTGTAATTAATTAATTAATTAATTATGGAATGAGTGATTATTTAGACATAAAGAGTGATTATGGAATCATTTCCATACCTTGCATGAGAAACCAATGTCTCTCATGCAAGATGACCCAAAAATATTTTTCTTCTATTTATTTTGTCTTTTCCCGTGATGTGTGAAACAGCTAACAAGGAATATATCAGATTAATGTTGGCGGGTATTCCCACACGGATAACTAGCTCGTGGTCTGTATATTAATTATTAGATGTTATTTTGCATGGTCTGGATAGTGGCCGGTGGAAGCCTTGGCGGTTCGTCCATCCGGGATTATAATAGCTGCTCAGCTGACTCCTATCCGGATACAGTTTTATTCTCTTTATCTTAATTTCAAAACCTGAATTCAAGTTGTAGTATTATTAAATGATGTCGACCAACATTATTTGAGAAGTATTACAACAAGAAAATATGTGGGTTTTTCTTCCATTCACAGACAAAAGGGAGCTGAATGACGGCGGTCACCGTCACTTGGAATTCCCTTCTGTCTAAAAATCTTTCCATCTGGAATAATTGGGAACTGGATAGCAGATGTTTGCAGTCCAGATCACCCCAGTTATTTCTGGCACTCTCTTTAGCCAAAATTCTTCTCATCCCCGGCTATTTCATCTCTGTGTGTCAACTTCTGTCTAAACCCACCTTATATTTTGGGTTATTTAATTTTACACTTCTCTATAAATTTATGCATGATACTATTATGTAGATATTGTGGTCGATATTATTTTGGGATCCTTCCCTTGGACACAGGAGTCTTGATTTTAATCAGATGTCTCATAATAAATTTCCAACAAAAATTCCTTTATAAAATCCGGATCTGAGTAAGGGATAAATTCGACAGTTATGACTAATTCACATCCGACTGGGGGTTGATTTTGGGAAATTAGAAGCAGAGTCAGCGATTAGGTCTCACCTAGACCGAAAGGGTCTGTGTTCTTATTGAGAGTCTAGTACCTGATAGGGAATGATTTTCAGATTTATTATTTTCCAAAATTGCTGTTTGTTGGAAATCTTGTATTAAATATTGCACTGGGTCAGATTCCACTTGGATTCCGATAAGGTGTGACAGATAATACTAGAGGAACAACATTCGGGCCTTGGTTATTTTCTAAGGTAGGGTTGAGTATTCTTTCAACTGTTATCTTCTTCTGCCAAAGCCTATTTTTGAGTCCTGAGTGAGTGCATCCGGAACGAACTAATTTATTAGTTCGTTTCATTAGTTTGTATCTCATAACCACCCGACGAGAAGTGAACACTGCGAGCGGTTCACCGAGAATAGGGAATTCTTGATCCACATCCGGTCATTCTGACTGGGGGCTTTCTTTTACTACCAGGGTCAAACTTTCAGAAACCTCCGAGTGATAGGATTTTAAATGCTTTCTTTACTGCTTTCTTTTAACTGTTTTCTTTAGAGGTCACTCGGTTGTATTGAGAGTTGTGTAACTGCTACTAGGACTGAAAGTTAAGGGATAGTTCAGGGCCTGATTAGAATCTTTGGGTGTGACATGGGGGAATGATAGCAGTACTTGACACTTCAATAAATGATTTGTCAGGTGTTGCTTGTCCACCACAGATGAATGACACGCTCTGACGGGAGCAGTTGTGAGTCTGTGGTATCTTAGAATTTGTTTCCTTAAGAGCATGTAAACTCTTACTGTAAGTACCTGTCTGTTAAAGGGAACATGGTATAGAGAGCATGAGAATTAGCTAACTGAACGGATTATCCCAAGCTAAGATCTGTGTAACAAAATGGAAGTTTAATTGTGTTTCATCTGAATCTTGTCCAATCTTTATTCTTTTCTTCCTGTCCCTTCTGTCATATTTTAAATCTGCTTTCTTAGAATAATTCTTAACCGCTTTCTTAGAATAATTTTATTGCTTTCTTAGATTGAATTTAATTCGCTTTCTAGAATAATTTTATCTGCTTTATTTTAATTGCTTTCATAATCTAATTTAAATTCTGTCAAGTAGTTTATAACTCAAACACAAACTTGAATCGAGTAACCGAGTGGAAAATCTTAGTAAACGGCGTGGGCCCTGCTTCCATCGCACATCCTCCAGTGAACGATCCGGTACTTACTATAAATTACTGCAATTTTTGACTCCGTGCGCTTTCGGGGCACAGTTTCTTAGCACGAGTAAATAAAAATGTGACTTTTCAGAAAATACTCATGTAGTGGGAATCTGCCGAAAGTTTCATGGTAGGTAATCTCATGACATGAAATCATGAGAAGTATCATGGCACATATGCCGGGGACCTTCAGTGTGACAGGCTGAAAGTCAATCTATCCCGGTTGTACCATGAGACTTGTCAAAAGTTTCATGGCAGAGAGGACCACATTGCCATTTGAAATTAAAGCCCCTCACATGAGTAACAAATATATCCTTAAACCCCTTCCCATGAATCATAACGCTTTTCATTTTAATAAATTTAATCCTGGTCTATTTTATTGAAAAATACTCGTGTTAATGAAATTTGTCAAAAGTTTCATGGCGCCGTTGCCGGGGAGGATGCAGCGTCGTTTATTAAGAGAATTACACTCCTGATTACTCATAGTTAGTTTAGTGTTAGTTTTGTGTATATATTTCAGAACAGAGAAGTACCCTCAAATCAATTAAACATTTAGAGTACTAAGACTCTAAATGTGAGGATGTTGATTTGAGGGGAAAATCTAACCATTTGGGTATTTTTGCTTGCAGGAATCATGGAGCCACCGAAATTGGTGTACGGAGTTAAATGTGGAAGTGTAGCATTGGGGCTACACTACTTTGATTTTTCGTTTAATTACACTTCGCCAATTGCAAAATCTAGGATAATTAAACGAAAAATCAAAGAAAAATGGAGAAGTGTAGCAGTGGAGCTACACTAATTGGCAATTGTAAATTGCACAACACGTGAGACTCACGTGTTTGTCATCTCCACCACATCCGGACCACGAAGCTCAACCGCTACTCCATCACTCATCCACCTCAACACCACCACTGCGCTGAGGAGACCCTCATCACTGGTGAAACAACAAATGGAGCAGCAGATCTTCGGACTACCAAGTGCTCACCACCATCGGACAAGCCACGGCCATCATCTCACTTTCCGTTGCCCCTGTCCCGACTGAGCATCTAAAGAGGTTCCCGGTTGGATTAGTTCTGTAATTGACCGAAGATTATATCCGGAATTCAAAGAAATTTAAAATCCGGAATAATTTTCGCAAGGACGGAATTAATCCAACCTAAATTTCTGCAAGTCAAAATTATATATATATATATATATAAACCTCTTGCGCATACTATATTAAATAATTCGGGTAGTAATCAATTAACTCACATTTAGAGTACTAAGACTCTAAATGTGAGGATGTTGATATTTTTGAGAAAACCCGATAACTTCTTCTGTGTTTGCTTTGCAGGAATTTGTGGAACTACCAAAAAGAAAATTAAAGCTGCAAAACAGGTTCCCGGTTGGATCGATTCTGTGATTAATCGAAAGTATTCTCGGAATTTAAAGCAATTTAAAATCCGGAATAACTTTTATAATAACAGAATTAATCCGACCTAATTTATGCAAGTAAATATGGTAGATTAAATTTTATAAA
The DNA here is from genome assembly GCA_030278955.1 of Hygrophila difformis. Lineage (NCBI taxonomy): Eukaryota > Viridiplantae > Streptophyta > Magnoliopsida > Lamiales > Acanthaceae > Hygrophila > Hygrophila difformis. The sequence goes on from JAOANR010000010.1 coordinate 44,108,846, forward strand.
ATTCAAAAAAAAAAAAAAAAATATGTGATTGAACAATTTTGATGAAAATCAGAATTTTTCTAAGTATTGGGCATCAAACAATCGCCTTGTTCGATGAACCAAACGATCACATAGCTAAAATCGTCGAACACTTAATTGGTTTGACGAAATAGGCTATCGGAATTATTTTTCTATCTTTTATGATAATATTTTCCCCCTCCCTCCCTCCTCTCTTGTGTTATTTTGATTTTGATAATCTGTTTAAGTAGGAATTGATTTACTCACATTTCGAGCAAGGCTCAAAATGTGAGGATGTTGATTCTTCACTTAAAAAAAAAAAAGTGTGTTACTTTTCTTTTTGTTTATTTTTATTATTTTATATTTAAACCCAGTGCAAAGCATGCATAACTCTGTCTAAGAATTCACATATTTGATTTTGGTTTATGATTAAATTTTCAAACTTTTAAATTGGGATAATATAATTGAAGACATGCATGATATGAATTTTTGAGGTTTTGAGCTATAAAAATTTAATGATATCATCATCTTGTTGGGTAATGAGTCCTCATGTTGAGAATTTAATTGAATAGATTGCAAGAATTTTTCAAAGATTATATTTAAGAATATTGTATGACATGAATGAACCATTCCATGTGAGATTTGAGCCATGAGTCATTTTTACTCATTCTTTTCTTTGATGTGTGAAAATCATTTTAGTTAAAGGACACTAGAACTTGCGATTGGGACCGATTCAAGACCATGTCATATTCCAAAAATCGAGCATATGATCGAGGCACTTAGAAAAACCCAAATTTTGGCCTTCTTTTGAATTCCAAACCCAAAAATATTTTTCCCTTTAGGATTAACCAATTTGAGCCTTAAGCCTAATTTTTCTTTGAAGCCCTCTATATTATTCCAAGCCTTATAAAAAGACCAAAAAATTAAAACCCAAGTGTGCAAGAATAAATTTTATCAAGGCATTACAATTTATGATCATCAAGTTATCAAATCGGTATTCAAGAATCCGATCAAAAAAAAAAAAAAAAAAAAAAAGAGAAAAATGTTGAATTTAATTCAACACAAATAAATTGCAATTGACAAAGCAAATTAGACATAGTCTAATGTCATGCAATAGAAAAAGAAAACCACAAAAAAAAAAAAAAAAAAAGAAGAGAAGAATAAACATTGATGATCATGAATTTTAATTATATATGCCAAGTTATGATAATATTAATTCTTGCCACTTCTTAGCCCAATAATTTCTCCTTCCTACCAAATGTTACAACCGTATGCCCCGTTACAACCCTTGAATAAGACCTCGTGATCTCGATTTGAAGAAATGAGCCGGTGGCGAGTTGGTCCAATTGCAAGCTTATGGGATAATTTAATTAAACTTGATTATGAGTGCTCATTGATAAAACCCCTTTTTGAGAGTGAGTGAAATTTCCGTTTCTACTATATGTGAGGCTCTGCTTTTAATTATGTTCATGTCATACTCTAATTCTAGAATTAAATCAATGAATTTTTCTAAACATGATGTTCATGAAGAATTATCAATAATGAATGATTTGTAGGCCTGATTAAGTGAGAAATATCATTTTATTAAACACTGCAATCAAGAGAATTTAATACTTGTAGTTTTCGGTTGTCTTATCCCAATCTAAAAAGAATGAAATTTTTGAAGCCACGAAAATAGATTGAATATGTAGAGTCCGTGTTCTTAGGAACATTGACTCTGACTGCTCGGGGACGATCAGTATTAAATGTGAGGATGTTGATAATGGCCAAAATTGACCATTATTTTCAATCTATTTCCGTGTCTAATAAAGACATTTGATCGCATTCCGGTCTTATTTTAATAAGAAAGCAGTTGAATTTGACAGATATATGCAAGTTTGTATAAATAATAAGCTGGTATTGAAAAATACAAAAATATTGTTTATTTTCATTAAATTCGTATTAAAAAACCCAAAAACATGATAAATTACTAAAAATCCTCCACTTGATTAATTTTGGTTCGATGATTGTCTATTTGATAGAACACGGGTCTATTAAATGGAACACAAACCAGATAGTCAAGTGGAATAAATATACTTATTTATATTATTTTATACTTTGATTTATATATTTATAATTTTTATTTTTTAACATTCTGTGTTATAATTTATATAATTATATATTTATAATTTTAGTTTATATATATTCTGTGTTATTAAGTCCACTAATCCAGTTTAATCAATAAATTACAGGTGTTTAAGTTAAGTTGGTCCAAAGAGTTTTAAATCCAGTCCAGTCCAAGTCCATCAGTCCATTACATCAACCCCTTAAGCCCAATACACTCCAGGCCCAAAACCCCTAAGCCCAATCCAATCCAACCCCTAGCCCAATCATCCCAAGGCCCAAACCACCAAAATCCTAACCTAACCCTAACCTACCCCCCTGCCGCCGGCGCCGCCGCCACCGCCGGCGGCCCTCCGACGATCCACCACCTCCGGCACCCTCCTCTTCAGCCACCTCGCCGCCGCGAGCCGCCACCGCATCTCCACTTCCGCCCCCAAATTCCCCAGCAACCCCCTACTCCGGCAGCCACCACCCATCTCGCAACCCATTTCCACCACCACTGCCCTCAAATCCGCCATAGCCACCGTGTCTCCCTCCTCCGATTAAACCCCCAAAAATCAAACCAGTCCCTCCGTCCGTCCACTGCCGACCTCCGCATCCTTCACCCTCTCCAACCCATCACCGCCCTCGCGCCACCACAACCAACTCCGCGCCTCCATTTCCGTCGCACAATCCCCCAAAAATCCAACACTCCTCCGATCGACAGCCCCTTTGCCTTCCTCATCTCGCCTTGACAGCCGCGAGCGCCACCACTCCCTGACCGCAGCCACCACCAGCCACCGCTCCGCCAGTCGCCGCTTTCCACCCCCAAAATCAGCAGCCCCCGCTGCCTCCTAACCTCCACCCATCTCCATCTCCGTCGCTCGTCTCCACCGCCTCACCCTCGCCATCGCCGGACAGCCCTCGGCCATCTCCACCGCCGCCGCTTGCTACCCATCTCCGGCCGAAGAAGGAAAGAAGATGGAAGACAAGAAAATTGGAAACGAAAATCGAGAAGGAAGAACACGAAGAAGAAAAGAAACAAGAAGAAAATGGGGGAAGAAAAAAAAGAAGAGGCACGAAGAAGAAGAAAACTGGGGAAGGAAGAAGCTAGAACAAAGAAAGAAAAATGGAGGAGAGAAGAATTTGGGGAAAGAGATGAGATCGAGAATCTGTAATGAGAGAGAGAGAGAACTGAAGAGAAAAGAGAAGAGAGAGACAGAAAAATTAGGCATTTTGTCGCGGAAGGTGTACTCCGCGACAAAGTGCTCCGCGCCCAAAAAAATTGCTCCGCGCCCAAAATCTTACTCCGAGACTGTGAGAGAAGTAGCAAGAAATAAAATTTGTCGCGGAACAATGTTCCGCGACAAATGCACCGCGACCAGGACAGCCATTCCGCGACAAACCCATTCCTCGACAGGGACAGCTCACGTGACCCTCAAATTTGAAATTCCCACATGGTGACTCAAGTGGAAGCTCCTGGGACCCCAGCTCCCGCAAGTGTTAAAATTTTCGTCCTTTCCTCTCCGGACCTCCAGTCCCGCCCCCTCCTGGGCGCCATCTTGGAGCTAAAAATTGTTTTGTCCCTATGCAATTTGTTCCGCGACAAAACAGTTGTTTAGCGACCAGATGGGCCTAATGGGCCTAGGGCTAATTTTCCACCTCTATAAATATATCCTCCCACCCACTTGAACAGTAACCTAGCTACACTTTAGTTTAGTTTACTGTTTTGGAGGCACCACTGTGCTCTCCAAAATTAGTGTAGGTAGATGTAGTTTAATTTATTTTCATGCCATGTAGTAATAAACTTTAGCTTAGTTTTAATTTATGTGTTGTAATAAATAAGTGTAGCTAGTGTTCATTTTATTTTTTCAGTTTTATATTTTGTAGTTTGTGGGTTTCAAACACTTAATTAATGGGTGTATTTTGAACCATGCTTTGGTATTGTAGTTAGATTTTATTGCTTTCCTTATTTAATAAAATGCATAAACACTTGATATTTACCCTTGATAGATTTAATGTAGGTTTTATTTTATTTTATTTTATCTTTATTTTTAGTGTTAGCATAGTTAGTTTGTACTCTTGCTTCTTGTTCTAGTTTTAGCATTTTCTTTTATTTTTATTTTACTGATCTTGCTCTTTTTAGTATTAGGTAGTATTGTTACTTTTTATTTTTTATTTTTTATTTTTTATTTCTAGTGCATTGGATCTAAAGAGGGATAGTGTTAAAGTGTTTGTGCATTTTTATTTAAAATTGCATCTCCTATATTGTATTGCATCACATTGTAACCCCACGGGTTGCAATGTAATTTTCCCGTTGTGATCCCACGGATCACAACGCACACCCATGTAATGCAATATAAGGGGTTATGCTGCCAAAATTTTTATAGAACTTTAAAACCCTTTGTCGCGATGCAATCTTGTCGCGGAACCACGTTCCGCGACAAAACCCATGTTTAGCGACAAAGGACCAAATTCTTGCATTTTGTCTGCATGGCTTTTGTCGCGGAATACCCTTGTCGCGGAACCACGTTCCGCGACAAAATCTTATTCCGAGACAGAAAATTATGCCTTGCCATTAATTTTGAAACCCCTTGGTCGCGATGCAACTCTTGTCGCGGAACCACGTTCCGCGACAAAATCCTTGATTAGCGACCAAGGACCCAAATACTTGTAATTTTATTCTGGGAGGACTCTGGCGCGGAACCTTTGTCGCGGAACCACGTACCGCGACAAAATCCTTGTTCCGCGACCAGGAATTATGTCCTTACCAATTTTCAACCCTCTTTGTCGCTATATCCCTTGTCGCGGAACCATGTTCCGCGACAAAATTTTTGTTTAGCGACAAAGCAAACCCTAATTTTCAAGAATATTAATTTCTCTTATTTCCCACCCCTTTGTCGCGAAACCTTTGTCGCGGAGCCACGCTCCGCGACACGAACTCTGCATCGCGACAAAGTGGCACTTTTGCCAAATTTTTATTCTTCATCTCACTCCATTAATTAATTGGACCTTTATATTAATATTTTGAGGTTGAAATCCAATGATCTCAACCCATGATTAATTTGATATAAAGAACTTTGTTCAATTTCCCATTAAAAGATTCTTCTACAAAAAAATTAAACTCTAATGATCTAAGTATATAATCCGGACTGTAATTAATTAATTAATTATGGAATGAGTGATTATTTAGACATAAAGAGTGATTATGGAATCATTTCCATACCTTGCATGAGAAACCAATGTCTCTCATGCAAGATGACCCAAAAATATTTTTCTTCTATTTATTTTGTCTTTTCCCGTGATGTGTGAAACAGCTAACAAGGAATATATCAGATTAATGTTGGCGGGTATTCCCACACGGATAACTAGCTCGTGGTCTGTATATTAATTATTAGATGTTATTTTGCATGGTCTGGATAGTGGCCGGTGGAAGCCTTGGCGGTTCGTCCATCCGGGATTATAATAGCTGCTCAGCTGACTCCTATCCGGATACAGTTTTATTCTCTTTATCTTAATTTCAAAACCTGAATTCAAGTTGTAGTATTATTAAATGATGTCGACCAACATTATTTGAGAAGTATTACAACAAGAAAATATGTGGGTTTTTCTTCCATTCACAGACAAAAGGGAGCTGAATGACGGCGGTCACCGTCACTTGGAATTCCCTTCTGTCTAAAAATCTTTCCATCTGGAATAATTGGGAACTGGATAGCAGATGTTTGCAGTCCAGATCACCCCAGTTATTTCTGGCACTCTCTTTAGCCAAAATTCTTCTCATCCCCGGCTATTTCATCTCTGTGTGTCAACTTCTGTCTAAACCCACCTTATATTTTGGGTTATTTAATTTTACACTTCTCTATAAATTTATGCATGATACTATTATGTAGATATTGTGGTCGATATTATTTTGGGATCCTTCCCTTGGACACAGGAGTCTTGATTTTAATCAGATGTCTCATAATAAATTTCCAACAAAAATTCCTTTATAAAATCCGGATCTGAGTAAGGGATAAATTCGACAGTTATGACTAATTCACATCCGACTGGGGGTTGATTTTGGGAAATTAGAAGCAGAGTCAGCGATTAGGTCTCACCTAGACTGAAAGGGTCTGTGTTCTTATTGAGAGTCTAGTACCTGATAGGGAATGATTTTCAGATTTATTATTTTCCAAAATTGCTGTTTGTTGGAAATCTTGTATTAAATATTGCACTGGGTCAGATTCCACTTGGATTCCGATAAGGTGTGACAGATAATACTAGAGGAACAACATTCGGGCCTTGGTTATTTTCTAAGGTAGGGTTGAGTATTCTTTCAACTGTTATCTTCTTCTGCCAAAGCCTATTTTTGAGTCCTGAGTGAGTGCATCCGGAACGAACTAATTTATTAGTTCGTTTCATTAGTTTGTATCTCATAACCACCCGACGAGAAGTGAACACTGCGAGCGGTTCACCGAGAATAGGGAATTCTTGATCCACATCCGGTCATTCTGACTGGGGGCTTTCTTTTACTACCAGGGTCAAACTTTCAGAAACCTCCGAGTGATAGGATTTTAAATGCTTTCTTTACTGCTTTCTTTTAACTGTTTTCTTTAGAGGTCACTCGGTTGTATTGAGAGTTGTGTAACTGCTACTAGGACTGAAAGTTAAGGGATAGTTCAGGGCCTGATTAGAATCTTTGGGTGTGACATGGGGGAATGATAGCAGTACTTGACACTTCAATAAATGATTTGTCAGGTGTTGCTTGTCCACCACAGATGAATGACACGCTCTGACGGGAGCAGTTGTGAGTCTGTGGTATCTTAGAATTTGTTTCCTTAAGAGCATGTAAACTCTTACTGTAAGTACCTGTCTGTTAAAGGGAACATGGTATAGAGAGCATGAGAATTAGCTAACTGAACGGATTATCCCAAGCTAAGATCTGTGTAACAAAATGGAAGTTTAATTGTGTTTCATCTGAATCTTGTCCAATCTTTATTCTTTTCTTCCTGTCCCTTCTGTCATATTTTAAATCTGCTTTCTTAGAATAATTCTTAACCGCTTTCTTAGAATAATTTTATTGCTTTCTTAGATTGAATTTAATTCGCTTTCTAGAATAATTTTATCTGCTTTATTTTAATTGCTTTCATAATCTAATTTAAATTCTGTCAAGTAGTTTATAACTCAAACACAAACTTGAATCGAGTAACCGAGTGGAAAATCTTAGTAAACGGCGTGGGCCCTGCTTCCATCGCACATCCTCCAGTGAACGATCCGGTACTTACTATAAATTACTGCAATTTTTGACTCCGTGCGCTTTCGGGGCACAGTTTCTTAGCACGAGTAAATAAAAATGTGACTTTTCAGAAAATACTCATGTAGTGGGAATCTGCCGAAAGTTTCATGGTAGGTAATCTCATGACATGAAATCATGAGAAGTATCATGGCACATATGCCGGGGACCTTCAGTGTGACAGGCTGAAAGTCAATCTATCCCGGTTGTACCATGAGACTTGTCAAAAGTTTCATGGCAGAGAGGACCACATTGCCATTTGAAATTAAAGCCCCTCACATGAGTAACAAATATATCCTTAAACCCCTTCCCATGAATCATAACGCTTTTCATTTTAATAAATTTAATCCTGGTCTATTTTATTGAAAAATACTCGTGTTAATGAAATTTGTCAAAAGTTTCATGACCATCAAGAATAAATACCCCCTACCGAGAATAGAGGATCTGTTTGATCAACTGAAGGGAGCTTCAGTATTCTCGAAGATCGATTTGCGATCTGGATATCATCAATTGAGGATCGCCGAGAAGGACATTCCGAAGACGGCGTTTCGAACGCGATATGGCCATTACGAGTTCACAGTGTTATCCTTCGGGTTAACAAATGCTCCGGCCATGTTCATGAATCTCATGAACAACGTATTCCGAGAATTATTAGATCAGTGCGTCGTAGTGTTCATCGAAGACATCCTGATCTACTCAAAGAGTGAGGAAGAGCATGCCCAACACTTACATCAAGTGTTAGAAATCTTGAGAAGAAATCAGCTATACGGAAAGCTGTCGAAATGCGACTTCTGGTTGAAAGAAGTGGCATTTCTCGGACACATAGTATCCGCTGATGGAGTATCAGTGGATCCGACAAAGGTTTCTGCCGTGACGGAGTGGGCAACTCCGAAGAGTCCAACGGAAATAAGGAGCTTCCTTGGATTAGCTGGGTATTATAGACGATTTGTGAAGGACTTTTCAAGGATTGCACGTCCTTTGACCCAGCTACTGAAGAAAGGAGCAAAATACGAGTGGACCGAAGCATGAGACTGCGTTTCAAGAGCTGAAGAAACGACTCACAACCACACCCGTATTAACACTACCATCAGAGAATGGTGACTTCGAAGTTTACAGCGATGATTCGAAGGAAGGTTTAGGTTGTGTCTTGATGCAAGACTCGAGAGTCGTAGCCTATGCATCACGCCAACTAAAACCCCACGAAGAGAATTATCCGACACACGACCTGGAGTTGGCAGCAGTCGTATTCGCTCTAAAGATATGGAGACATTATCTTTATAGGCGGAAGTGTCGAATGTTCACCGACCACAAGAGCTTGAAATATATATTCACTCAGAAGGAGTTGAATTTGAGACAGCGAAGGTGGTTGGAACTCATTAAAGACTACGATTTAGAGATAGCATACCACGAGGGGAAGGCGAATGTGGTAGCCGATGCCCTAACCCGGAAAACCCAACACGTGACAAACTCGTTGGTAATTCCGCCGGCATTGTACATGGAGTTGGCAAGATTGGAGTTAGAACTTGTGCATCCTGGCACAGTGAGAGAAACGGTCAATGCCATGATCGTAGAAACTCCAATATGGGACGAGATTCGACTCGCTCAACCGGGCGACCCGAAACTCGAGAAGATAAAAGGGTATATTGCCGAAGGAAAGGCAATAGGATTTGCTGTCCACGAGGATGGAAGCATCCGTTTTAAAGGGAGATGGTGTGTGCCCCTTAAATGTGCCGAATTGAAACAGAAGTTGATGGAAGAAGGGCACAACACGCCATATTCCGTACATCCCGGAGGTGACAAGCTATAAAAAGATCTGAAGAAGATCTATTGGTGGCCAGGAATGAAGAAGGAAGTGGCGAATTTCGTGGCGAAATGTCTCACCTGCCAAAAGGTTAAGGCAGTGGACATAAACCCTTAGGATTGATGCAACCACTAGAAATTCCAAGTTGGAAGTGGGATAGCATCTCAATGGACTTTGTCTCGGGATTACCTCGATCACCTAAAGGCATGAACAAAATTTGGGTGATTATGGATAGGCTAACAAAGACGGCGATATTTATCCCAATGAAGGACACGTGGACTATGGACCAATTGGCCCGAGCCTACATTGATAATGTGGTACGACGACATGGGGTACCACACGATATCATTTCCGATAGAGACAGTAGATTTGTCTCTCATTTCTGGATGGAGTTACAAAAAGCTCTCGGTACTCAAATCAAAATGAGCACCGCATTCCACCCGATGACGGATGGACAAACCGAGAGGACAATCCAAACACTGGAAGACATGCTGAGAGCATGTGTGTTGGAATTCAAAGGGAATTGGGAATCTAATTTACCCTTAATTGAGTTTTCCTATAACAATAGCTACCATGCTAGCATCGGCATGGCACCTTTCGAGGCATTGTATGGACGAAAGTGCCGAAGCCCGTTGAGCTAGGAAGAAAACGATAAGTCCGTGGTGGTGGGACCACAACTTATCGAAGACATGGCTCAACAAATCAAGGTGATTCAAGGGAAAATGAAAGCCGCTCAAGACCGTCAAAAGAGTTATGCCGACGTGAGACGACGAGACCTAGAATTTCAAGTGGGAGATAGGGTCATGCTAAAGATATCACCCATGAAGGGGGTGATGCGCTTTGGCAAGCGAGGGAAGTTAAGTCCTCGATATATAGGACCTTACGAAATTCTAGAACGAGTCGGAACTCTAGCCTACCGCTTGGCTTTACCGCCACACTTAGATAGAGTTCATAATGTCTTCCATGTCTCGCAACTAAAGAAGTATGTGCCGGACCCGACACATGTACTTCAACCGGAGATAATTGAGCTCGATGAAGACTTGACTTACGAAGAAGTCCCAGTGCGTATTCTTGACACTAAGGAACGAGTAACGAGGAACAAAACCGTCAAAATGATCAAGGTTCTTTGGTCAAACCACGAAAGTGAGACGGCAACTTGGGAAGTAGAATCCGACATGAGAGAACGCTACCCGACATTGTTCCAAACCGACACCGACACAGTTATGGGGACATAACTGCAATCTTAAGGGGGAGAGGATGTCATACCACCTATTTTTTGTGCATTTTTGTAAACTTTTGAACTACGTTATGGCTTGATCCCTTTACCGGGTACGTAGGCAGCTTAGAAGTCTTAATTCTAAGTTCAGTCACAAAATAATAAAATAAACAAAAAGACCTTAGCCCGAGAAAAGCCGAAACACAACTTCGAGGACGAAGTTGATTCTTAAGAAGGGTAGACTGTAATACCCGAGAATTTTACAACATAAATAAATAAATAAATACAATAAATAAATATAATAAATAAATAAATATAATAAATAAATCAGTAAACACATTAAATAAATAAATATAGAAGAAATAAGAAATGAAATTAAAAGAGATTTAATTAAACAAAAGAAATTAAATAAAGTTAAATAAAGTCGTTACACGGGTATCCGATATAATTCAAAACCAAAACGTAACATTTGATCCGGAAGAAATAACGACACGAAATGGAAACCCGAAGAGAGTCCGGAAATTGGAATCCGGGAGCATAGGGGGATAGAAACCCGAAAGAGAGGCGGAAAAGCACGACGGATCACAAGACCCGCCCGGACCGAAGTCCAGGCGAAGTCGGCGCGCTGGCCGCGCGATTTTTAGGCAAAACGCGCGCCAACCCCGCGCCACTTGACAGATTCTCCCGTTGCGCGAATCTCTCGCCCGAACGCGGATTTTTCGACTTTCGGTTGAACGTCTCTCGACCCAAGACCCTTGGCGTCAGATTTCGGACGCCCTAGGACCTAGACATCTATAAATAAACCCCCTCGGAAGCCTAAACTCTTTTTCAAAACCCTACGATACTCTCTACACACACAAGTCGAAATCCCGGAGTCTACGGAGGCATCAAACACCAAGGCAGCAGCTTTGGACGAAAATCCAAGGATCTCCGACGTTGTGGTAAGCTCTAGTCCAATAGATCCTTTCACGTTTCAATCCGAAAACAGATTCTAACCTCGTTTCTTTTCTCTTTACACCCCGAATCGAATCTAGAACGAGGAACCCGACGAACGGAGAGGAGAAACGGTGATCTGGAAGCCACGCCTCCGAAATAGACATCCCGGACGTTCACAAATCAGTAAGTTAACTCTTACATGGTTTGGGAAGTTTTAAAACGTTCGAAACTAAAAGATTTAACAAGAACTCATAAATCTGTCAACTTTTGTTTTCTACCGACGCAACAGTTTTGATGAATTTTTCCGAACCTTAAAACGACTTCAAATGGAAAAACTTAAAATACGAAAAACGTTCCTAAGCCTTAGAGCTATCTACTGTAAATTTTTGAGAATTTTTAGAGACGATTTGATATGTGAAAACCAACCGAAACCGAACTGCTTGAATCTAGATCTCGAAATTCTTGACAGAACTTAGGAATGATCTTGATCATGTTTTTGACATAGGTTCCAGACCGTTTTAGATCTTTGGCCAAACATGAAAGTCGTAGATAATTATCTTAAGATGGTCTCTGTAAAATTTCGTCAAATTTGGAGTTGAATTGCTATGGTAGAATTCGAAATCTTTAAACTGTGATACATTAAATTCGGACAGAATTGTTCTTCTGCAAAAATTGGTGATTTTGACCTGTTTAGGTATCTCGGATTGAAAAAGTTAAAACACGAAAGTTGTAGATCTCGGTGTTTCTGAGTCAGTCATGAAATTTTGGAATTTTTGGAATTAAATCTGATTTTAGACGAATTTTAGAGTAAACTGTAGTTTACCGGAAACAAAATCTTGAAATCTTGTTGAAACATGGAATTAACCTTTAGGGTTGAAATGAGTTGAGATATTATTTTTAAATAAATACAATTCAAGTCAGATTTTTAAAATTAAATCCCCTTACAAACTTGATAAATTAAAATTAGGGGTGAGTGCTCTGCAGGGTGCCCCCTAACTGCTTCACTTCGTGCCTTAATTGACGATGGTGACCCCGCGCGCTAAACTTGAGATATGATATTGCCAAAACGGCGAAATATAGAGCCTACACTCTCGAGAATATCCACATGGGTTTCCCAAGGCTCCGGAGTGGTACTGGGTATGGCTGATACGGTTGCGGCCGCCGGGCTACCGGCTAAACTTGTTGACATCGCGATGCTATCGTGAAACTTTGAAATACCAAATTGGGGATGTAATAGGGATATTAAATTTAGTTAAATTAGATTAAATTATGCTGTCCAATTAAATTATTTAAATGCTTTATTTAAATTATGGCTATTATCTTAAACCATGCGAAATGTGTTGTTAAATAGAGCCCTAGAATAAATTATGCAATTGGATAGTTGCTTAGATTAAATTGAATATTATGTTATTATCATGTTTTTATTTAAGTATTAAAATAATGGCTTTTAAACCCTACGATCATGCATGTGTTAACTTACTCAGCAAGTTTGCTGACCAAAACCGTTTTTATTCTTTTCCTTACAGAATATGTGGAATGAGCATGTGTGAGCACGATTCATGCATGGGATTTTGGGAAACATTATTTTGCTTTTAAATTCGTACTTTAGACTATATTATGAACGGGCCTGTTTAACCCGTGTTTTGGCCATGTCGGTCCTATTTATGTTTTCCGCTGCAATACTATACTAAAACAATTATTTCCGCTGCGCTATGATATTATTATTTTCGAATTATATTGTATGGGCTATTTTGAATGATTTAAATGTTTTAAATACTGTAATACCTAGCCTTGCATCTCTTTAGTAAGCTCGGAGAAACCGTGTCTTACTAGGGAGATGTGGCGGTAACATCCTGACCTGGGTGACCAAAAACCGGGGTGTTACAGTATTGGCTATGATTGCATGGTTCACGTTGATATGCATTCTTACTAGTTTTTGGGTGCATGTTTGAGCATTCTCGTACATGTTGTTTGGCGTTTCTGGGTTCAGTGCAGAGAGGCACTTCCAATCTCACTGGAGTGATGATGATGGTACCTGGAGAATGCAAGAAGGAAGGCTGACACCACACCATTGATCTGAGAACCTTGGCTTTTTGTTTTGATGATTTGGAATTTGGAATTTGTAGTGGGATTCGATTCCTGCCAAAAAAAAAAAAAATTCAAATAGCCTCTTGGCTCTTGCTACTTGCATGATATTCAAATATCAAATCATATTTCCCCACACTCAATTTTTGAATTACTCTCTCATTAATAGTCTGCTACATTTTATTTCTTCGAATTGATAGTGGTTTTATGTGATACAACACTATATGTCAAGCAAGATCTTAAATACTCTCTAAAAGTTCATTCCAACCTGCTCTAACTAATAATGCTACAATAAAAAAACACTACAAAAAAAGAAAAATATCATGACTACTATTTATTTCCAATTTGGTTGGTATCTTACCAAACATTCTTCACGATTTCGTTTGTTTTTTTCCTTCGTTTTTGTTTTTTCTTTTAAGAGAAAAATATAATTTTTGGCCATGGATTTCAGCCTTGTTCTTCAGCCTGAATGCAATACTGTTCAATGGATTTCCTGAGCTATCTTTGACCATGGCTAGACTTCCAGTCTTTTATAAGCTGCGTGATAATCTTTTTTATCCAGCATGGTCATGGTCTATTGCTAATTTCTTAACTCGTGTTCCTGTTATAATTATTGAAACTTCAACATGGTCCTTGGTGGTGTACTTTAGTGTTGGATTTTCTCCTGGAGCTGCGAGGTATATTTCATATTGACTCATCAATTTTGTTTGATAATGAGATATATAAAATCTCACTCTTTGTTTTGGTTGTGTTTGTATTTCAGATCTTTCGATTTGTGTTTCTACTTATTGCAGTACACCAAATGGCAGTAGGTATCTTCAGACTAATTGCTGCTCTAGCAAGATATATGACTGTTGCTGTTACCTTTGGTCCTTAGCTATTATGGCAATCTTTATGCTGGGAGGTTTTATTATACCAAAAAGTAATATGTAGTATTTTGTCACTGCATTATACTAAGAAACTTTAATGAAAGTTAATTTTATCTCAGAAATGATCAAGCCATGGTGGATATGGGGCTATTGGGTATCTCCTCCGACCTATGCTCAACGCGCAATTGATGTCAATGAATTTACAACTACAAGATGGGTAGAGGTGTGGTACGGATACAGAGAAAAAGATACACAAATGTCATTGATTTGAATTTCGGTTTGTTTATGCATATTTTCATTTTCGTTCATGGAAGTATGGAACTCTCATTTTGCAGAGATTAGCAGACGACAACACCTCTCTAGGAAAGAAAATTCTTAAGCTTCATAGCTTACCCAGTGATGACTATTGTTATTGGTGTTTTAATAGTATATTCTCTATTGTTCAACTTTGGGGCAGAACCGCCTTGACGTGTCTAGATCGTAAGTTTGTATTACCCCAAGCGTTTTGTCTACATTACTATGAGGCAACAAAATTGATTCATAGGATTCAGAATGAAAAATTGCACCAAAAATTCCATTAACCATCTCTGATAATATTTGCATAGTGACATGACCTTTTAGATTTTACATGTCCTGTTTGCTCTGATAGCTTTTTGTGGAGCACAAACTAAGGTAGTTCATGTGCTAATTGTGCATTTTTAATATGTAAGTGATTAGCAATGCTATGCATCATATCAATGTGCCATGTCCTCATTTATTATATCATGTTTTCCTTCCACAATCAGGGAACTCTATTACAACATCTGGAAATGACAGAATAAAAAAGAAATGGATGATTCTACCAGTCCAACCATTAGCCATGACTTTCCATAATGTCAACTACTTTGTTGGCCATGATGATCCCTTAAGTTAAAATAAATAAACAAGATAAAATAAATATAGTAAAAGCCTGTGATTGAAAAATAATACTACCTCCGTCTCGGAGTAAATGTTACGCTTCATTATTTAGTTTTTTTCTTGTAGTACAAGTTACGCTTCATTAGTTGGTCCTATCCATTATTTAATTTTAATTCAAATTTTTATTATAGTTATGTAAGAAAAATAGAGTCAAGTGAGATTTTGTTAGAACATGATATAACAGCTTACTCATCAATAAATTAATTACTACAACGAAGCGACAAACAAGATAAGATTTCAATTTGATTTGTAAGCTAAATCAGCATGTATTGAAGTGTTGAATAGTGCTTTGTATGTGTTGAATATGTGTTGAGTATTTTTATACAATTCAAACATCATTAATTATACAGCACATACATCATTAACACTCAGCACACACATCTCATCGGGTCTGCACTTCAGCAACTGTTAGAATGTCACCATTAAGCATCATATCCAAACCCATAAAATTGAGCATTATAACATTATTGTTGCATATATAAATAATCGACGTCGGCAAAGACATACATCGTGGACGCCTTTAATGCTATTTAATTGTTGTAGCTGTGATTTTATTATGGTGTCAGTACATAGTGTAGTAGTAGTTGGCCTATATATATGTGTATAATCAGATCAAGAAAAACACACCATTCTAATCATTTCTCCTTTCTTTTCTTCTGCTCTCAATTTCCTTCATTCTCCATCACTATTTAATTACCTTTATAATACTATATCTTTATATAACACTTATATTTCACAACACGTTATCAGCACGAGCCACTGACGGAGCTATGCCGGAATTTCCTTTGAGGTAATATTTAATCTTTGTATTTCAATAATTATATTATGGCTAACTTGACAAAGCAGGATTTCAGACCACTGATGGTATCTGGAGATAATTATCTATCTTGAAAAATGGATGTTCAAATCCATTTGGAATCAATGGGTCTTGAAAAAATAATTGAAAAAGATAATCAGGCTTCAAGCCAAGACCATGCGAAGGCTATGATTTTCATCCGCCATCATCTTGATGAGGGATTGAAAACACAGTATTTAACGGTCAAAGACCCAAATGAACTCTGGGAGAATTTAGAAAAAAGATATGATCATTTAAGATCAATAAATCTCCCTCGAGCCCAGTGTGACTGGTCACACTTACGATTCCAGGATTTTAAATCAGTAAATGATTACAATTCTGCTCTGTTTAATATCGTGTCACAATTAAGACTGTGTGGTGAGACAATTACTGATAAACAAATGCTAAAGAAGACATTCTCTACATTCCACCCTTCCAATTCGGTGTTACAGCAAACATACCGAGCACAGGGTTTCACTGAATATTCTGATCTGATTACGTTTTTGTTATTGGCTGAAAAGAATAATGATTTATTATTAAAAAATCATGAAATGAGACTAATTGGCAGTAGTCCATTGCCAGAGGCACATGTGACTAAATCTTCCAGCCGTGGTCGTGGCCGTAGTCGTGGTCGGGGTCAGAGACCTCGTGGTCGTGGGTATAACCGAGGCCGTGGGAAAAATCATTTCCGCAACAATGTTTACATTAGGCCCACGACAGACACACATAATCAGAATCAGGGCAACACCAGAGGTGATGTCCAAAAACAGAATTATGAAGAAGCAAAATGCGATAGATGCGGCCTAAAAGGGCACTGGTACAAAAATTGTCGTACCAGAGATCATTGGGTGAAACTTTATCAAGATTCCCAGAGGGATAAAGGAAAAAGGGTGGTTGAAACAAACCATATTGACATAATGAATTCTGAGGAGAATATGCCAAATATCCCAAAATTTCAAGTTGATGATCTATATAATGATTTGGTTTAATTGTAATATTGTCTTATTGTTTTCATTACGCTTTGAACTTCTGTATCTGTCTTTACTTTTGTATGTGTGCTATATTATTGTCTCTGTATTGTAATATTCCACTTATGTTAAATCTTGTTTTAATATTAATTATATCTTGTTTTAATTACAGCAAATGGGGAATTATAAAAGTGATAATATATGTCTTATTGATAGTGCTTCAAGGCACACGATAGTAAAAGACATAAGCTATTTTTCCAATTTAAAAATGGGAGATACAAGCATAAACACAATATGTGGTAGTGCAAATATTATACAAGGAATTGGCACAACCAACCTTATTTTCCCAGAGGGAACAAAATTAATTGTGAAAAATGCACTCCTATCTCCCAAGTCTCGAAGAAATTTATTAAGTTCTAAAGATATCCGAGAAAATGGGTATCATCTCGAGACATCGACTTCAGAGAATGTCGAATATTTATTAATTACAAATACCACTCATGGTAAGAAATATATATTGGAAAAATTACCAGCTCTGTCTTCTGGATTGTATTTTTCAAAGATAAATAAATACAATTGAAAATTATCACTTAGACCACAGGTCTAATATTCCCCAAATAAACCAGAGGTTTATTGATGGCCATAGGCCCACTAATGAATATCATCCCAAAATAGGCCAGAGGTCTATTGGAAGTCATAGGCTTACTGATGAGTATATGATATGGCATAATCGCCTAGGCCATCCTGGCTCTACAATGATGAGGCGAATTATTACAAATAGTCATGGCCATTCATTAAAGGGACAAAAATTGCTGCAACATAATGATTATATATGTGTTGCTTGCTCCCAAGGAAATTTGATTTCCAAACATTCACCAACAAAAGTGGGAACTGAAAGCCCTAGTTTTCTTGAAAGAATTCAGGGCGATATATGTGGACCTATAGATCCACCATGTGGACCATTTAAATATTTTATGGTGCTAATTGATGCATCAACACGATGGTCCAATGTATCATTATTATCATCTCGCAACCATGCGTTTGCAAAATTACTTGCTCAAATTATTAAATTACGAGCACAGTTCCCTGATTATACAATAAAAAATATCCGATTGGATAATGCTGGTGAATATTCATCCCAGAGGTTTGATGAATACTGCATGTCAATTGGCATAATGACGAGTTTGCGTGACACGAGTATTTTCCAAATTTTCTTACTGGTTTATTGCTTAAGGAGGAAACTGTGATTTCAAATGGTACCTCGAGAGTCCCCGGCAACGGCGCCATGAAACTTTTGCTCTAGTTTCATTTCGCTACTGGGGGGTGAAGAACCGTCTAAATACAATTTCCAAGTTCGGATTTATTGAATGGAAGGAGTTATGATTTAGGGAAGGGGTTTAAGATTATATTAAGATTTCCCTTTTTATTACTTATGTGGGGTCTTTTGATTTCAAATGGCGCTGTGGTCCTTCCCGTCTTGAAACTTTTGACAAATATCACGGTACAACCAGGATTGACCTTCAGTCTGTCACCCTGAAAGTCTCTGATATCTGCACCATGATGTTTCTCTTAATTTCATGTCAAGAAGTTACCTGCCATGAAGCTTTTGAACATCTTCCCACTGTATGAGTATTTTTCCCAAAATGTTATGTTTTTATTCACTCGTATCAAGAAACTGTGCATCCCGAAAGCGCACGGAGTCAAAAATTGCAGTAATTTATAGTAAGTACCGGATCGTTCACTGGAGGATGTGCAATGGAAGCAGGGCCCACGTCGTTTACTAAGATTTTCCACTCGGTTACTCGTTTCAAGTTTTGCAAGGGTTTCTAACAACTACTTGACATAAATTAAATCCAGATTATGAAAGCAGTAAAATTATTCTACAAAGCATGGTAAAAGAAAGCAATTAAATCTATACTACGAAAGCAATGTAAAATTATGCTACACTATCTAGAAAGCAGATTTAAATATGACAGAAGGGACAGGGAGGAAGTAATAAAGATTGGACAAGATTCAGATGAAACACAATTAAACTTCCATTTTAATACACAGATCTTAGCTTGGGATAATCCTCTAGTTAGCTAACTCTCATGCTTTCTACACCATGTTCCCTTTAACAGACAGGTACTTATGGTGAGAATTTACATGCTCTTCAGACAGCAATTTCTAAGATACCATAAACTCTTAACTCCCCTTGCAATGCCTTGCAAAGGTATGTTAATTATTCACGGTGGATGAGCAACACCTGTCAAATCATTAGTTGACTTGCCAAGTACTGCTATCATTCCCCCATGTCACACCCAAAGTTTCAAATCAAGCCCCAAACCATTCCATAACTCTCAAACCTTTTAACAGATGGACAGCCCCTAATTCTTCCGAGTGACCTCTATGAAAGCATTTTAAAGGAAAGTAGTAAAGAAAGCTGTAAAGAAAGCATTTAAATCTATCACTCGGAATCGTTAAAAACGTCTCTTTCCGTTAGTATAAAAGAGCCCCTGGTCTTAGTGACCAGATGCAGATCAAGAACCCCCGAGATATCAATAAGCCACAGGGCTTACAACATCTGGGTAGTTATGAGATACAAACTAAATGAAACAGATCCATAAATGAACCTATTCCGGATGTACTCACTCAAGACTCAATTCTAGACTTTGGCAGAAGAAGATAGTAGTCGAAGGAATACTCAACCCTACCTTAGAAATTCACCAAGGCCTATATGTTGTTCCTCTAGTATTATTTATCACATCTCATCTACACCCAAGTGGATATTGACTTAATGCGATATCTAATATTAGATTTCCAACATACAGCAATTTTGAGAAGTAAATAAATGTTTGAAAATCATTCCCTAAACAGTTACTAAACTCTCAATTAAAACACAGATCCTTTCAGTCTAGATGAGACCTAATCGCTGACTCTGCTTCTAAGTTCTCAAAATCAATCCCCCAGTGGAAGATGAATTAGTCATGACTGTTGAACTTATCCCTTACTCAGATCCGGATTTTATAAAGGAATTTTTGTTGGAAGTTTATTATGCATCATCAGATTTAAATTAAGACTTCTGTGTCCAAGGGGAAGGATCCCCAAAATAGCAATAAGACCAGAACATCTACATAATAGTATCATGCATACAAGTATATGAAAAGGAAAATAAAAGACCCCAAAATATAAGGTGGGGTTAGACAGAATGCGATACACAAAGGTGGATTAGCCTGAGATGAGAAGAAATTGGCTAAAAAGAGTGCCAGAGATAGTTGGGGTTTTCCGAACTACAAACATCTGCTGTCTGGTTCCCAATTTTCCCAGATGAAATGATTTTAGACAGAAAGAATTCCAAACAACGGTGACCGCCGCCATTTAGTTTTCTTTTGTCTGTGAGTGGAAGAATAACCCACATATTTCTTGCTGTAATATTTCTCAACTGATGTTGGTCGACATCAGTTGATACTATTGCAGCTTGAATTCAGGTTGAGAAATTAAGATAAGGAAAATTAAAACTGTATCTGATTAGGAATTGGCTGAGTGACTAATCGAAACTCTTAGTGAAGAGAACGCTCGCCGAAGCTTCCACCAACCACTAACCAGATCATGCAAAATAACAGATAATGATTGACACACAGAAGACGGGTTAGTCGATATCCCTGTGAAGGGACCTTTCACCAACATTAATCTGTGCGTTTCTCATTAGCTGTTCATACACACAATGAAAGAGAAAATAAGAAAGTAAGAAAATATTTTTGGTATTGTGTGGATGTTAAGCACACAATAAGTGGACACTAATGGGTTGAAATGTGTAATGGATAGAAATCAGATGAATTGGGCCTAGGCCCAATACATCCATGCAACTTACACAAATCATGGAAGAAAAATATTTTTTGGAATTTTCAAAATAAAAGGATAGTTCAATTCGAATTATTGGGGTAATTCGAATTGAGAATGCATGAAGAATGAAGTATGACCCTACCCAATTAATCCTTGCAAAGGAATGAGATATCACCTAATTCGAATTGTTGAGCAATTCGAATTAATTCGAATTGGACAACTCGAATTGATGAAGTCCTTTCCTTGCTCAAAATTGACTAAGGCATATACTTCAAGAGGAAGTGAGTTCGAATTGTTCAGCAATTCGAATTAATTCGAATTGCACAATTCGAACTGGTAAGAGATGGAAAATAAATTAAGGCAAGAATGGGTGATATGCAATACAATGTGGTTTTCCCAGCCAATTCGAATTGTTGAATCAATTCGAATTAATTCGAATTAGAGAATTCGAATTGGATGAAAACCACATGAAGAAAATTTTTGGCTATGCTATTCGAATTTCTTAGGTAATTCGAGATAATTCGAATTGCCTCAGTTCGAATTACATATTTTAAAACAACAACAATTTTTGTTCTCACAAGTATGGGTTAGGTGAACACTGTGCTGTAATGATGATTTTAGATTTACTAAATCCTTCATCTCACATCAATGTCATTTCACAGCCACCCTAGTGAAATTTTCAAGAAATAAACAACCACATGTCCAGTGGGTATTGGCAAGATTTAAACCCTATTTCTACAAACAAAGGATCAAACATCAAAGAACCTAAAACATCTAGTTATCTAAAAACTGCTTGAATAAACTAAGAACACTCAAGTTATCTACGGCAGCATGAAATAAGATCAAGGCAGGAAAAATAAAGCATAGAAATAAATTCTAACTAACCCTAAAATATCTAAAACCTAAGAGCACTTATTTGAAGCTCTAAGGCACTAAATCAAGCCAAAAACCCACCAAACATGCATTTATTAAGTTTGAATGTCAACTAGGACATAATAAATGTAACCTAGTTGAAACAAACAAACATACTAAGCATTTATTTCTAGGGAAAGCATTAAAGAGTGCCAAAACACATGAATAACACCATTTCTGGAAAATTTCTTGTATTGGCACTTTGAAAGCAAAATAAAGAACCCAAAACCATCATTAACTTGAAGGTAGGGTTTATTCTAACTAGAAAACTTGTAAAAATTCTGGAAATGGCTACTCTAGGGTTACACAAACTGCTTCTACACTAAACTAAGATCAAAGCATGTAAAGATTACACTACTTGCAAGAAAAATAAACTAAACTAAACTAACTACCTACCTAACCCTTAAGGGGTGTGGAACCTCCTGCTGTTCTTTTGTCCCAAGCTGCTTTTTGGCAAAAATTCTTGATCCCTTAATTCTGTTGTGGAAGGTCTGCTTTTATAGTTAAATTTCGAAACCTTAGGCCCACCAATGTGGTGCACAGCTTTCTTTGGATGAATTGTTGAGTGAAGTTCGAATTATCTCAACCAATTCGAATTAATTCGAATTGTGAGATCTCTTCCTTGAGCTGGAATTGTGGCCTTCAGTAGTTAATTCGAATTGTTGTGAAGAATTCGAATTGGTCTTTTCTCGAACTGGATGAGGGTTTCTGCTTGGCCTCCTTACACCTATGGCAATTCGAATTGTTTGTGCTAATTCGAATTAATTCGAACTAGACAATTCGAATTGCATCTTCCTCTTGCCTTTGGGTTTCTTCTCTCTTCATTGCCTAATTCGAATTATTCAAGCCAATTCGAATTAACTCGAATTGGCCATAGTAATTCGAATTAGCTCTTCTGCATCCCTTCCCAACACTTAACCAATTTTTGTTCTCTTCAGCAATTCGAATTGTGTGAGTAATTCGAATTAATTCGAATTGCACAATTCGAATTGTGCTTCAACACTTAGTCAGAATTCAGTTGTGGGATTTTCAATCTTTTTCCCATCTTTTTGGATTTTTGTGGGCTCTTTTATTCTTTTGCCCATCTTTTCATTCCTTTTTCTTCTCTTTTTCCTTTTTTCATGTTTTTGGATTTTTCTAACACAAATACAATTAAAAATTGTATGTTTTGTGTCTTTTTATTACCGGCTCGATGTTTTTACAAACTCGCATTAATCTGTCAAATTCAACTGCTTTCTTATTGAAATAAGATGGAATCACGATCAAAATGTCCGTCTCAGACACGGAAATGGATTGGAAATAATGGACAATTTTGGCCATTATCAACATCCTCACATTTAATACTGATCGTCCCCGAGCAGTCAGAGTCAGTGCTCCTAAGAGCTTGGACTCTGCATATTCAATCCATTTGCGTGGCCTCAAAAATTTCATTCTTTTTATATTGGGATAAGACAATCAAAACTACAAGTATTAAACTCTCTTAGTTGCAGTGTTTAATGGAATGATACTTCTCACTTGAGTGAACACACAAACCAATCATTTTTGTTAATTCTTCTTGAATAAGTGTGTAGAAAATTCCATTGGCTTAATCCTTGAATTCAAGCATGACAAGATCATTGATTAATAGAACCAGAGCCTCACATATAGTAGAATCGGAAAATTCACTCACCCTCAAGATTGGTTTTTATCATCAACGCTCAATATCAAATTCAATTAAATTCTCCCATAGGCTTGCAACTGGACCAACTCGCCACCGGCTCATTTCTTCAAATCAAGATCCCGAGGTCTTATTCAAGGTTATAACGGGGCATACGGTTGTAACATTTGGTAGGAAAGGGGATTATTGGGCTAAAAAGTGACATGACACCATTCCACCATAACTTGGCATTTTTTAGAATTTATGATCATCATTATTTCTATCTTTCTTTTGCATGACATTAGACTTTGTCTAATTTGCTTTGTCATTTGCAATTTATTCTTGTTGAATAGATCTCAATTTTTTTTTTTTTTTTGAATCGGTTTATAGCATACCGATTGATACATATGTGATGACCAAAAATTACAATGCCTTGATGGGATGGCTCATGTACACTTGGGTTTGATTTTCTTGGTCTTTTTGTAAGGCTAGGAATAATATAGTGGCTTCAAAGAAAAATTAGGCTTAAAGGCTCAGATTGGTTGATCCTAAAGGGAAAATGTTTTTGGGTTTGGAATTCAAACGAAAGCCAAAATTTTGGGTTTTTCTAAGTGCCTCGATCATTTGCTCGATTTCGGGAATATGGCATGGTCTTGAATCGGTCCCAATTGCAAGTTCTAGTGCCCTTTAATCGAATTGATTCACACAATCAAAGAAGTATTGAGTAAAAATGACTCAGCTCAGATCTCACAAGGGACGGTTTGATCATGTCATACATTTATTCTCAAATTTAACCTTTGAAAAATTTCTTGCAACTTATTCAATCAAATTCTCAACATGAATGTTTGTTAGTCTTTCAAGTGATCATATCATTGGATTTTTATAGCTCAAAACTTCGAGAATTCATGTCATGC
This sequence comes from Hygrophila difformis, assembly GCA_030278955.1. NCBI lineage: Eukaryota > Viridiplantae > Streptophyta > Magnoliopsida > Lamiales > Acanthaceae > Hygrophila > Hygrophila difformis. The sequence continues at coordinate 44,133,148 of JAOANR010000010.1, forward strand.
ATATTGTTAATTGTTTTATCCCAATGTAATAGTCTGAAAATTTCATCATTAGCCTAAATTCAACATGTGAATTTAGGTGACAGATTTATGCTCGTTTTATGCCGGTTTGTTTGATTGAAAGCAGTAAAAAGACACTGTGAGCATGCAAGCATGTCACAGCTTGTTTTTGGCGTGACAGTCACTTATTCATCTTGGACTGCCACACATCTTTTTTCAAATAATGGAGAACTCAAGACGAAATTCTCTTTTGGAAAGCAGTAAATGTACGACTACCAAAATACGTCGTACAACCATCATAGCAGACAAATCCAAGGTTCGTTATACAGTACACGACCTTAATCACATCTAGACATTAATACAGACGCAGCTGTACACTTGAATAGGTTAGCATCAAAGATCAGTCAAAAGATTGCCCAAAACACAGTCCCAGTCAGTCCAGTCAAAAGTGAATCTTTACAGATTCCGTCCATCTTCAGCATCTTTCCCCTCTATCCTTGGAAGAAGATTCTGGTCCAGTGGACATAATTCGTCAAGCTGCAGGGTACGCAGAAATCTACCATGTCGTCCTCATCTTCCTCCATCACCCTGGTGCAGTAGACTCTTGGTCCTTGATTTCCGAACAGGTCGGGTGTCTCCAGGCTATGAGCCAGCCATGCGAAGACGTTAGTCCCAACGTATTGCATGACGAACCTGTTGGTTATGATCTTGTTGATCATTGACACCCCCTGCTGGACCTGTTCATTGTCCAGCTTGCTAAGCAGCATGTATCCTCTGACAAAGATTGAGGCCCTGTGGTTGTCCTCAATCCCTTCCTTTAGCAGCTCACACGCCAGAGTTTCGTTTCCTGCTCCGAATGCCTGCAGGGCTGGGATGAGTTTCAGGTTGTAGTTGCCAGCTTCTTCGCACTTGACCATGAGTGCCTCCTTTTGCAGTTCCATCCTTTGTTCCCACATCTTGACGATGGTAGTCTCCAGTTCACACCTTTTGTAGACAATGGGAAGATCAGCTGCATCCCTGAGCTTGGTGCACACTTCTCTGACCCTCCACACTTTCTTGATGCAATCCTCTCCGATGCGGGAAAGGATTTCTCCTAGGAGCTCTACTGGCAGATCCAGTAGTTGGGTCTCTTCCTCGTGATCTTCGTTTTGGGCTAGGGGAATGATGTCTCTGAAAAGACATGGAGAGATGATTAGGTCTGAGACCCTCAGCCTCATACCTTCAGCCACTTCAAAGTACAGTTCGCTTTCTAACACCTGTCTCACTTGAGGTACACTATGAAGGTCCAAGGGGTCAGATTATCAAATCTACTCTTATTTCAGCAAAAATAAGGAAAGCAAGAGAGATATAAGGATCTTGGATCCTTAAAATTATTCTTGGACTATAAATAGTCTAAGATGTTTTTGGGTGGTCAAAGGACCAAAAAGAGAAAATTTCGTAGGTTATTGAGCTTACGAAAGAATTTGATTTTTCTCATCACTTAAAAAGTGATTTAAATCATGTGAGGTAGGGAAGATAAGAGATTAATGATGAAAAGCAAATGCAAATGACAATTTATGCAATTACTAGTATGTAACGATGGACCATGACTAAAAATAAGAATAAAAAAATGAAATTAAAAGTGGACATGCATACATACAAAAGGTGATTTTTGGGTTTTTATGAAAAAGCGTTGACTTGTTTATTTAATGAAATTGGGGGTGTAAGTGGTCCCCCATTTGGATTTTGTTTTGGAAAGTGGGTTTTTAAGGAATAAAACAAAACATTCCTTACAAGTATTCCCCACTTGTTCCAAGTTGACAAAGATCAAACACTTTTAATGCAAAGAACAATCTACTATTTTATCTTTTTACACATAAATGCCAAACCAAAAGTGTTGGAAAAAATTTGGCAGGGTTTTGTCTGTAATACCATGTTCCCGGATGTGCAAACATCAACTTCTCGAGTTGAAGTTGCAATGTATGGGCACAGGTACCCAACAACAACATTTATTACCAATTTACTCAGATAATAGTATACATGCAAACTCCAAAACAAACAGACAAAATTGGTCCATCTATACTACTGTAATGTACTAATGTTGCCGACAAAACTCATGCTTTAAAAACATAAATTTTGCAGATATTATCAACATGCATTTTCAGTCATCATCAACAATTATCTCCTGAAAATAACACAGTGGCTAAAGAAAACATGACCATAGTGTTAACCCCACTCACAGGTTACCAAAATCACAAAGCAGATAACACAGATACACACATAGACACAAATGGAACAACAATACTACAGTATGAACAAAAATCAAATTTTTAAGGATTTTGAGACCCTTATTTTTTTTTAAAAAATAAGAACACCCCCTAAATCACAGAAAATTTCGAACCCTTAAATGGCAGTTTTGAACACAAAACCTAGAACCCTAGGCTCTGCCTAGTCGGTTTCTACCCCATAATATGCTACTCCCAATCATTTCCGACCACTTTCCGGCTCTCTCCGATGTAAAATCAACGCGCATTCCCCCCCTTGTCCCGATTTCGCAGGGAATACGAAAAGACAAAACTGTAAACTTGAAACCAAGCGCGAAAACAAAACAGAGACACTTACCCCCGACTCCCACTAGGGTTTGACGACGACGAAGCCATTTCCGAATGGTTTGGCCGGAGGAAAGCTTGAAATGAGCGACTGGCTTCGCGAGGAAGAAGGGTTTGCGAGAGAGAGAACGGAGGATTTTGGAAATGCGAAAAGTGAAAGTGAGGGAACTGAGAGGGAAAAGGGTATAAAAAGGGTTCGGAAGGGGAGTTCGAATTATTGCATCAATTCGAATTAATTCGAATTGATGCATTCTGTGAGGGATGCGAGTTATTCAGGCCAATTCGAATTAATTCGAATTGGCTTGAAAGACAAAAATATACGCACAAGTTCGAATTGTGAATCAATTCGAATTAATTCGAATTGACTCATAATTCGAACTTGGTGAAGGGGAGTGATTTCGCATAGGAATGCTTTTGTGAGCTAATTCGAATTATTGGTGTGGTTCGAATTAATTCGAACTTCCCCACAATTCGAATTGCTCACTTGCATAAGAGAATGCCTTTTGTATGCCAATTCGAATTAGTCAGGTAATTCGAATTAATTCGAATTGCCTTATAATTCGAATTGCAGTACTTGGCTACTAAAATATCCGAAAATTCTGCCTTGGGTGCCAATTCGAATTTGCATGGCAATTCGAATTAATTCGAATTGCCTGCATAATTCGAATTAACTAATCCGAATGTGAAAATTTCCAAGGCAAAATGTCTTATGTGGTATGTTCCAAGCAATTCGAATTAATTCGAACTTTCTTGAAATGAAAAATAAACCACATTCAAGACTTAGGAAAAATTTTAGGTTTTCAAAAATTTATGTTCATCAAGATGAACTCAAGAGCAAACATATCTACACAGACTTAGAATTTAAAACATATTGCTTGCATAATTTAGGTTGGGTTAACAATTTTATTTTATGAATTTATTCTGGATTTTAGATTTCTCTAAATTCCAGAATTAATTTCATTAAATATAATATTAACCCAACCGGGAACCTGGTTTTTGGGAGCTTTATCTTTCTTTTTGTTGGTTCCTCGAATTCCTGCAAAACAATTATGAAAAGGTATTAGGTTTTCTCCAAATATCAACATCCTCACATTTAGAGTCTTAGTACTCTAAATGTTCAATTGATTTTTGGATACTTTGTCCCAATAAAAATAAGTGGAGAAAGTAATAAATAAGTAAGTAAATATAATATTTATTGAGCATAAGCCGGTTCTGTTGTCATTTGAGCTTCTTTTTCGGGGTCGAACTGCCCAAGATACTTCTTCAATCTGTGTCCATTCACCACCAGCTCTCCTTTGTCAGTTCGGATCCTGACAGCTCCACTTTCAAACACGTGCATCACTTCGTATGGCCCTTCCCATCTGGATTTAAGCTTTCCGGGGAACAGCTTCAACCTAGAATTAAATAACAAGACATTCTGGCCAACATAGAAGTGTTTAGATTTAATACGACGATCGTGTAACTTCTGGGTCCGCTCTTTATAAATCCTCGAGCTTTCATAAGCTTGCGCACGTATTTCCTCAATTTCATTGAGGTCCAACTTGCGCTTACTCTGAGCAACTCGTGAGTCAAAATTGAGCATTCGTACGGCCCAGTAAGCCTTATGCTCTAGTTCTACGGGCAAATGACAGGCCTTTCCGAAGATGAGTCTGTATGGAGACATCCCAATGGGAGTCTTGAATGCAGTGCGGTATGCCCATAAAGCATCATTGAGCTTACGTGACCAATCTTTGCGAGTTGTCCCCACAGTGGCCTCGAGTATGTGTTTGATTTCGCGGTTTGAGACCTCGACTTGACCACTGGTTTGGGGATGGTAAGGCGTGCCGATCTTGTGGAGAATCCCATTTTTGCTCATAAGATTTGCAAATGCTTTATTAACAAAATGGGTTCCTCCATCTGATATGATCACCCTGGGTACACCAAATCTATTGAAAATGTTATTTTTCAAAAATTTGACGACCTGGTTGCCATCATTGGTTGGCAGTGCAACGGCCTCAACCCACTTGGAAATGTAATCGACAGCTACCAAGATGTAATGGTTCCCATCAGATGTCGGGAATGGTCCCATGAAGTCAATACCCCATACATCGAAAATCTCGAGAGTGAGAATTCCTTGTTGAGGCATCTCATCCCTCTTGGAGATATTCCCTAGTCTTTGGCATCTGTCGCAAGCTTTAACAAACGCTTTGCAATCCTCGTAAATGGTAGGCCAATAAAAACCGCACTCGAGCACCTTATGAGCTGTTCGAGTGGGGCCATGGTGACCTCCGTATTCCGACTCATGACATTTCTTAGCGATTTGATAAGCTTCGTGCTCAGTTACAAATCGTCTAATAATCGAATCTGCACAATGCTTAAAGAGATAAGGATCTTCCCAGAAGTAGTTAACTACATCTCGGTTGAACCTTGCTTTGTGGCCCCTGCTTTGAAATGGTGGGGTTATTCCGCATGCTAAAAAGTTAGCAATATCGGAAAACCACGGACAAGCTTGATCATGAAGATGCAAGGCAAACAGTTGCTCGTCCAGAAAATTCTCATTTACTGCTAGCTCATTTTTATCATTTTCTAGTCGAGACAAATGGTCAGCAGCACCATTGTCTCTGCCTTTTCTATCTTTTATTATAATGTTGAATTCTTGCAACAAAAGTACCCACCTGATTAATCGAGGTTTGGCGTCTTGTTTGCTAAACAAGTATCTCAGTGCAGAGTGATCTGTGTACACTGTGGTTTTTGTACCAATAAGATATTGTCTGAATTTGTCAAACGCAAAAACCACAGCATACATCTCCTTCTCCGTGGTGGTGTAGTTAATTTGGGCCTCATTCAGGGCATGACTTGCGTAATGAATTACACAATGCTTCCCTTCCTTATGTTGCCCAAGAACTGCACCCACGGCGAGATCACTTGCATCACACATTACCTCGAAAGGCATTGACCAATCGGGTGGTTGTACTATTGGAGCAGAAATCAACATTTCTTTGAGCGTGTCAAAGGCTTGAACACACGCTTCATTTATTACAAAAGGATTTTCTTTACAGAGCAAGTTAGTGAGCGGCTTGGCAATTTTAGAAAAGTCTTTTATGAATCTCCGGTAGAAACCAGCATGCCCTAAGAAACTCCTAACTGCTTTTATTGAATTAGGCAATGGTAGGTTTGAGATGACTGAGACCTTAGCTCTGTCGACTTCGATGCCTGCGCGCGAGATGCGGTGACCCAACACTATTCCTTCGGTGACCATGAAATGGCACTTCTCCCAGTTCAAAACTAGGTTGGTGTCCTCACATCTTTTCAAAATTTGTGCAAGATTAGTCAAGCATTCATCAAAAGTATCTACATACACAGAGAAGTCGTCCATGAAAACTTCAATTCATTTTTCGATAAATTCTGAGAAAATTGACATCATGCATCTTTGAAATGTGACAGGCGCATTACAAAGTCCAAAAGGCATGCGCATGTACGCAAAAGTTCCATAAGGGCACGTGAATGTGGTCTTGTCGTGATCCTCGCTAGCTATTACAATCTGATTATAGCCAGAGTACCCATCCAAAAAGCAGTAGTACTCCCTTCCGGCCAACCTCTCCAGCATCTGATCAATGAATGGCAAGGGAAAATGGTCCTTCCTGGTAGCGGTATTGAGCTTCCGGTAGTCGATGCAAACTCTCCAACCGGTCACTGGACGCGTCGCCACTTCTTCTCCTTGCTCATTAGTCGTTACACAGATCCCCCCACGTTTCGGTACGACCTGCACTGGGATAACCCATTTGCTATCAGAGATTGGATAGATGATACCAGCATCTAAGAGCTTGATAACTTCTTTCCTTACCACTTCCTGCATATGGGGGTTCAGACGCCTTTGTGGTTGCCTTGAGGGCTTGTACTCTTCTTCCATTAAAATTCTGTGCATGCAAACGGAGGGGCTTATTCCTTTTATATCAGAAATGGTCCATCCGATTGCATGTACATATTTCTTTAGAATGTCTACCAGAGCTTTTTCTTGTTCTTGTGTCAGCTTGGCTGACACAATCACCGGTAATCTTTTATGTTCAGCGAGAAAGACGTACTTAAGATGATCCGGAAGTGTTTTAAGTTCAAGCTCTGGTGGCATTCAACGGAAGGCAGTAATTTGCGAGAAATGGATGGGAAAGAGAGATCAGATTTACCTTCAGGATCCTGTGTCAGTACAGGATCCACTTCCTCCTCAGCAGTGCTTTCCTCTTCCTCCGGGATGAACTCAACTCCATCGAATTCTTCAAGATCCCCAGAGATAGGGTCCTCGAAGTGGACAGCGTTGCAGCTCCTTGATTGCTCCGCACCTTCAGGCTTCAGTACATGTTTTGAAACTTTGCTTGGCTCATCAGTCACAGAGTCTATGCTCTCATCCTCACTCCTACTGTCTATTACATCAAAAATGGAACAAGATCCCTCAGACGGGAACTTCTGCAGCTTTCCCATGTTGAAATTCAATTCTTCTTCTCCGACTCGGAGCTTGATTTGATTTGATCGCGCGTCTATAAGTGCACCACCGGTTGAGAGAAAGGGGCGGCCTAAGATCAGTGGCATCTCGTAGTCCTCCTCTATATCCAGAATAATGAAGTCGACGGGAAAGAGGGTCCCTCCCGTCTTGACAATTACATCCTTCAGGATTCCGACTGGATGTGCAATCGACCGGTCTGCCAGCTGTAGTTTCATTGTAACTGGCTCAATTACACCCAAGTGAAGACGTTTTGCCATGGCGAGTGGCATAACATTGATGCTTGAGCCCAAGTCGCACAACCCTTTTCCAACATTGGTTTTCCCGATATGGACTGGCAGTGTAATACAGCCTGGATCCTCTCTCTTCTCCGGCAGCACTCTCTGGATGATGGCGCTGCAGCTGCTGTTCAAAATAACCACTCCATCCTGCTCAACTTTTCTCCTCCCTGAAATCATTTCTTTAAGAAATTTAGCATAGACGGGCATTTCTGAAATCATTTCGACCAATGGAATAGTGATCTCGACAGCTTTCAGTCTTTCTATAAACTTTTTAAATTTTTCATCTTGTTCCTTATTTTTAAGACGTGCAGGGTACGGCACCCTTGGCATGTACTTATTATTGTTTGTTTTTTGTGGTAAAGAGAAGGAAGTTGTACCTTCAACCCTACCCTTTTCAGCTCCCTTTGCAGCTTCAGCCTGCGGAATAGCTGTTTCTGATTTGTCCTCGACTAGTCCAATACCATCTCCTCCTTCAATCCTTTCACTTTCTGTTTCACCCTCCACTAGATTCTTTTCCTCCTCGGCCGTCTCTTTTCCATGTCCAACAATTCCTTTTAGAGTCTTGCCTCCCCGCAATGTGATTGCTTTACACTGCGGGTTAGCTTCAGTACTGCTTGGAAGTGTTCCTTTCCCCCTGTTCTGTAGTTCTTTGGCCAATTGGGTGACTTGCGTCTCCACATTCTCGATTGATGACTGCAGTTGTTGGTTTATATCCTTCTGGTTGGCTATAAACTCAGTCATCAGATTCTCCAGACGAGATGGTGGCCTTTGGTTATATTGTTGATTCTGATCAGGTTGGGATTGGAAATTCTGGAAATTCTGGGCTTGGTTCTGATTAGGCCTCTGTTGGATCTGAGGTTGGAAGTTCTGATTCTGATTTTGAAAGTTCTGCACTCTTTGCTGGACGAATCCTTGATTATGGGGTCTGAAGTTTTGCTGTGGGTTTTGATTTGCGAACTGGTTGGGCTGGTTTGGCTGCAACAAATGCGCGTTAAGTGCATTGTTGTTGGAATAGGAGAGATTGGGATGGCGATTTTGGTAGTTCCCGGCATAATTACAACTCTCGATAGCTATCTGTTGGCATGGATCAGTTGGATGAGGTCCCTGACACAGTCCACAGACAACTCCCGATTGCTGTGTTTGAACTTGGTCTGATGATGTTCCTGCCTGAGAAGCGTCTATTCCCTTTCCTTTATCCTGACTCAGCTGTATCGCAGCTACCTGTTCTTGCAATTTTTCAAAATCTGTTTTCCCTTCACTTACAGCAAAGACTTTTCTAGGAGGATCCTCCTTCCTATCGTCTGTGTTTAGGATGGATCTGTTGACAGACATTGTCTCAATCTTCTCCCAAGCTTGGTCCATAGGCAAGTGGAGCAAATGTCGTCCGCCAGCAGCGTCTAACATTGTTCTCCATGGATGGGTGAGTCCTCCGTAGAATTTCCTCAATTGCTCCCATGGTGCGTATCCGTGTTGGGGACATCGCCTGATGAGGCCCAAGAATCTTTCCTTCGCATCATATAATGATTCGTCTGGCTTCATTTTAAAATCTCCAATCTTAGCTCGTCCTTCCTCAATCTTTGATTCTGGAAAATACTTCAGCAAAAAGCTCCTCACCAAGTCTGCCCAAGTGCTCCTTAGATTGATAGGCAATGACTTATACCAGTCCCTGGCACCACTATACAAAGAAAATGGAAACAACATTAGCCTTATAGCATCAGGAGAGACTCCCTGATTTTTGATCGTGTCGCAGAGCTCTAGGAAGGTCTAGAGATGATCATGAGGGTCCTCATGATTTGCACCGCAGAATTGATTGTTTTGCACCAAATTAATGAGTGCCGGTTTGAGCTTGAAATTGCGTGCAGGAAAATGTGCTCTCCCAGGTCCATCCAGATAGGGCTCCACTATCGGTTGCATGAAGTCTGCTGCTGCTTGCTGCTGTTGTTGATTTCCTTGTTCAGCTTGGTTCTGGTACTGTTGGTGGTAATTGGGAAATTGCTGGAAGTTATGTGGATCTTGTGGGTTGTTCTGAAACTGATCTGGATTGAAAGCTTGGTTTTGGTACTGTTGGTTTGGTATGTTTTGGTTTTGGTGAAATTGATTTACGGGTGGTGGTTGTTGTTGGCGGAATTGCTGGTGTTGCTGTTGATTGGGATTTGGTAGATTCTCCTCTTCGTTGGCACGATTAGGATGCTCTACCATTCCTCCGTCAGCTCCATTACCAGGGTTATTTTGTGGTTGGTCTATGGGTAAGATCGGGGGAATGTTCTGGTTTTCTGCCATGCCTGATATATCGCTGCTCGATGTTTCAGGTGAAGTGCGGGTCCGATGCTCCTGCTCTTTCCTTTTTCTGGCTTCTGCCCTCAGTTGGCGAGCGCTCCTTTCTATTTCTAGATCGAACGGTAACTTCGGCAATGTGCTCCTCCTCCGTTGCATAAGCAGTTGGTATCAAGATTTTGACAGTACCTGTACAATCCCCAAGTTAGTGATGATTGGATAGTAAATACAAAGACTATCTATGAGTAAATCAGGAGTGTAGTTCTCCTAGTAAACGGCGCTGCATCCTCCCCGGCAACGGCGCCATGAAACTTTTGACGAGTTTGCGTGACACGAGTATTTTCCAAATTTTCTTACTGGTTTATTGCTTAAGGAGGAAACTGTGATTTCAAATGGTACCTCGAGAGTCCCCGGCAATGGCGCCATGAAACTTTTGACGAGTTTGTGTGACACGAGTATTTTCCAAATTTTCTTACTGGTTTATTGCTTAAGGAGGAAACTGTGATTTCAAATGGTACCTCGAGAGTCCCCGGCAACGGCGCCATGAAACTTTTGCTCTAGTTTCATTTCGCTACTGGGGGGTGAAGAACCGTCTAAATACAATTTCCAAGTTCGGATTTATTGAATGGAAGGAGTTATGATTTAGGGAAGGGGTTTAAGATTATATTAAGATTTCCCTTTTTATTACTCATGTGGGGTCTTTTGATTTCAAATGGCGCTGTGGTCCTTCCCGTCTTGAAACTTTTGACAAATATCACGGTACAACCAGGATTGACCTTCAGTCTGTCACCCTGAAAGTCCCTGATATCTGCACCATGATGTTTCTCTTAATTTCATGTCAAGAAGTTACCTGCCATGAAGCTTTTGAACATCTTCCCACTGTATGAGTATTTTTCCCAAAATGTTATGTTTTTATTCACTCGTATCAAGAAACTGTGCATCCCGAAAGCGCACGGAGTCAAAAATTGCAGTAATTTATAGTAAGTACCGGATCGTTCACTGGAGGATGTGCAATGGAAGCAGGGCCCACGTCGTTTACTAAGATTTTCCACTCGGTTACTCGTTTCAAGTTTTGCAAGGGTTTCTAACAACTACTTGACATAAATTAAATCCAGATTATGAAAGCAGTAAAATTATTCTACAAAGCATGGTAAAAGAAAGCAATTAAATCTATACTACGAAAGCAATGTAAAATTATGCTACATCTGGGTAGTTATGAGATACAAACTAAATGAAACAGATCCATAAATGAACCTATTCCGGATGTACTCACTCAAGACTCAATTCTAGACTTTGGCAGAAGAAGATAGTAGTCGAAGGAATACTCAACCCTACCTTAGAAATTCACCAAGGCCTATATGTTGTTCCTCTAGTATTATTTATCACATCTCATCTACACCCAAGTGGATATTGACTTAATGCGATATCTAATATTAGATTTCCAACATACAGCAATTTTGAGAAGTAAATAAATGTTTGAAAATCATTCCCTAAACAGGTACTAAACTCTCAATTAAAACACAGATCCTTTCAGTCTAGATGAGACCTAATCGCTGACTCTGCTTCTAAGTTCTCAAAATCAATCCCCCAGTGGAAGATGAATTAGTCATGACTGTTGAACTTATCCCTTACTCAGATCCGGATTTTATAAAGGAATTTTTGTTAGAAGTTTATTATGCATCATCAGATTTAAATTAAGACTTCTGTGTCCAAGGGGAAGGATCCCCAAAATAGCAATAAGACCAGAACATCTACATAATAGTATCATGCATACAAGTATATGAAAATGAAAATAAAAGACCCCAAAATATAAGGTGGGGTTAGACAGAATGCGATACACAAAGGTGGATTAGCCTGAGATGAGAAGAAATTGGCTAAAAAGAGTGCCAGAGATAGTTGGGGTTTTCCGAACTACAAACATCTGCTGTCTGGTTCCCAATTTTCCCAGATGAAATGATTTTAGACAGAAAGAATTCCAAACAACGGTGACCGCCGCCATTTAGTTTTCTTTTGTCTGTGAGTGGAAGAATAACCCACATATTTCTTGCTGTAATATTTCTCAACTGATGTTGGTCGACATCAGTTGATACTATTGCAGCTTGAATTCAGGTTGAGAAATTAAGATAAGGAAAATTAAAACTGTATCTGATTAGGAATTGGCTGAGTGACTAATCGAAACTCTTAGTGAAGAGAACGCTCGCCGAAGCTTCCACCAACCACTAACCAGATCATGCAAAATAACAGATAATGATTGACACACAGAAGACGGGTTAGTCGATATCCCTGTGAAGGGACCTTTCACCAACATTAATCTGTGCGTTTCTCATTAGCTGTTCATACACACAATGAAAGAGAAAATAAGAAAGTAAGAAAATATTTTTGGTATTGTGTGGATGTTAAGCACACAATAAGTGGACACTAATGGGTTGAAATGTGTAATGGATAGAAATCAGATGAATTGGGCCTAGGCCCAATACATCCATGCAACTTACACAAATCATGGAAGAAAAATATTTTTTGGAATTTTCAAAATAAAAGGATAGTTCAATTCGAATTATTGGGGTAATTCGAATTGAGAATGCATGAAGAATGAAGTATGACCCTACCCAATTAATCCTTGCAAAGGAATGAGATATCACCTAATTCGAATTGTTGAGCAATTCGAATTAATTCGAATTGGACAACTCGAATTGATGAAGTCATTTCCTTGCTCAAAATTGACTAAGGCATATACTTCAAGAGGAAGGTGAGTTCGAATTGTTCAGCAATTCGAATTAATTCGAATTGCACAATTCGAACTGGTAAGAGATGGAAAATAAATTAAGGCAAGAATGGGTGATATGCAATACAATGTGGTTTTCCCAGCCAATTCGAATTGTTGAATCAATTCGAATTAATTCGAATTAGAGAATTCGAATTGGATGAAAACCACATGAAGAAAATTTTTGGCTATGCTATTCGAATTTCTTAGGTAATTCGAGATAATTCGAATTGCCTCAGTTCGAATTACATATTTTAAAACAACAACAATTTTTGTTCTCACAAGTATGGGTTAGGTGAACACTGTGCTGTAATGATGATTTTAGATTTACTAAATCCCTCATCTCATATCAATGTCATTTCACAGCCACCCTAGTGAAATTTTCAAGAAATAAACAACCACATGTCCAGTGGGTATTGGCAAGATTTAAACCCTATTTCTACAAATAAAGGATCAAACATCAAAGAACCTAAAACATCTAGTTATCTAAAAACTGCTTGAATAAACTAAGAACACTCAAGTTATCTACGGCAGCATGAAATAAGATCAAGGCAGGAAAAATAAAGCATAGAAATAAATTCTAACTAACCCTAAAATATCTAAAACCTAATAGCACTTATTTGAAGCTCTAAGGCACTAAATCAAGCCAAAAACCCACCAAACATGCATTTATTAAGTTTGAATGTCAACTAGGACATAATAAATGTAACCTAGTTGAAACAAACAAACATACTAAGCATTTATTTCTAGGGAAAGCATTAAAGAGTGCCAAAACACATGAATAACACCATTTCTGGAAAATTTCTTGTATTGGCACTTTGAAAGCAAAATAAAGAACCCAAAACCATCATTAACTTGAAGGTAGGGTTTATTCTAACTAGAAAACTTGTAAAAATTCTGGAAATGGCTACTCTAGGGTTACACAAACTGCTTCTACACTAAACTAAGATCAAAGCATGTAAAGATTACACTACTTGCAAGAAAAATAAACTAAACTAAACTAACTACCTACCTAACCCTTAAGGGGTGTGGAACCTCCTGCTGTTCTTTTTGTCCCAAGCTGCTTTTTGGCAAAAATTCTTGATCCCTTAATTCTGTTGTGGAAGGTCTGCTTTTATAGATAAATTTCGAAACCTTAGGCCCACCAATGTGGTGCACAGCTTTCTTTGGATGAATTGTTGAGTGAAGTTCGAATTATCTCAACCAATTCGAATTAATTCGAATTGTGAGATCTCTTCCTTGAGCTGGAATTGTGGCCTTCAGTAGTTAATTCGAATTGTTGTGAAGAATTCGAATTGGTCTTTTCTCGAACTGGATGAGGGTTTCTGCTTGGCCTCCTTACACCTATGGCAATTCGAATTGTTTGTGCTAATTCGAATTAATTCGAACTAGACAATTCGAATTGCATCTTCCTCTTGCCTTTGGGTTTCTTCTCTCTTCATTGCCTAATTCGAATTATTCAAGCCAATTCGAATTAACTCGAATTGGCCATAGTAATTCGAATTAGCTCTTCTGCATCCCTTCCCAACACTTAACCAATTTTTGTTCTCTTCAGCAATTCGAATTATGTGAGTAATTCGAATTAATTCGAATTGCACAATTCGAATTGTGCTTCAACACTTAGTCAGAATTCAGTTGTGGGATTTTCAATCTTTTTCCCATCTTTTTGGATTTTTGTGGGCTCTTTTATTCTTTTGCCCATCTTTTCATTCCTTTTTCTTCTCTTTTTCCTTTTTTCATGTTTTTGGATTTTTCTAACACAAATACAATTAAAAATTGTATGTTTTGTGTCTTTTTATTACCGGCTCGATGTTTTTACAAACTCGCATTAATCTGTCAAATTCAACTGCTTTCTTATTGAAATAAGATGGAATCACGATCAAAATGTCCGTCTCAGACACGAAAATGGATTGGAAATAATGGACAATTTTGGCCATTATCAACATCCTCACATTTAATACTGATCGTCCCCGAGCAGTCAGAGTCAGTGCTCCTAAGAGCTTGGACTCTGCATATTCAATCCATTTGCGTGGCCTCAAAAATTTCATTCTTTTTATATTGGGATAAGACAATCAAAACTACAAGTATTAAACTCTCTTAGTTGCAGTGTTTAATGGAATGATACTTCTCACTTGAGTGAACACACAAACCAATCATTTTTGTTAATTCTTCTTGAATAAGTGTGTAGAAAATTCCATTGGCTTAATCCTTGAATTCGAGCATGACAAGATCATTGATTAATAGAACCAGAGCCTCACATATAGTAGAATCGGAAAATTCACTCACCCTCAAGATTGGCTTTTATCATCAACGCTCAATATCAAATTCAATTAAATTCTCCCATAGGCTTGCAACTGGACCAACTCGCCACCGGCTCATTTCTTCAAATCAAGATCCCGAGGTCTTATTCAAGGTTATAACGGGGCATACGGTTGTAACATTTGGTAGGAAAGGGGATTATTGGGCTAAAAAGTGACATGACACCATTCCACCATAACTTGGCATTTTTTAGAATTTATGATCATCATTATTTCTATCTTTCTTTTGCATGACATTAGACTTTGTCTAATTTGCTTTGTCATTTGCAATTTATTCTTGTTGAATAGATCTCAATTTTTTATTTTTTTTTTTTTGAATCGGTTTATAGCATACCGATTGATACATATGTGATGACCAAAAATTACAATGCCTTGATGGGATGGCTCATGTACACTTGGGTTTGATTTTCTTGGTCTTTTTGTAAGGCTAGGAATAATATAGTGGCTTCAAAGAAAAATTAGGCTTAAAGGCTCAGATTGGTTGATCCTAAAGGGAAAATGTTTTTGGGTTTGGAATTCAAACGAAAGCCAAAATTTTGGGTTTTTCTAAGTGCCTCGATCATTTGCTCGATTTCGGGAATATGGCATGGTCTTGAATCGGTCCCAATTGCAAGTTCTAGTGCCCTTTAATCGAATTGATTCACACAATCAAAGAAGTATTGAGTAAAAATGACTCGGCTCAGATCTCACAAGGGACGGTTTGATCATGTCATACATTTATTCTCAAATTTAACCTTTGAAAAATTTCTTGCAACTTATTCAATCAAATTCTCAACATGAATGTTTGTTAGTCTTTCAAGTGATCATATCATTGGATTTTTATAGCTCAAAACTTCGAGAATTCATGTCATGCATATTGTTAATTGTTTTATCCCAATGTAATAGTCTGAAAATTTCATCATTAGCCTAAATTCAACATGTGAATTTAGGTGACAGATTTATGCTCGTTTTATGCCGGTTTGTTTGATTGAAAGCAGTAAAAAGACACTGTGAGCATGCAAGCATGTCACAGCTTGTTTTTGGCGTGACAGTCACTTATTCATCTTGGACTGCCACACATCTTTTTTCAAATAATGGAGAACTCAAGACGAAATTCTCTTTTGGAAAGCAGTAAATGTACGACTACCAAAATACGTCGTACAACCATCATAGCAGACAAATCCAAGGTTCGTTATACAGTACACGACCTTAATCACATCTAGACATTAATACAGACGCAGCTGTACACTTGAATAGGTTAGCATCAAAGATCAGTCAAAAGATTGCCCAAAACACAGTCCCAGTTAGTCCAGTCAAAAGTGAATCTTTACAGATTCCGTCCATCTTCAGCATCTTTCCCCTCTATCCTTGGAAGAAGATTCTGGTCCAGTGGACATAATTCGTCAAGCTGCAGGGTACGCAGAAATCTACCATGTCGTCCTCATCTTCCTCCATCACCCTGGTGCAGTAGACTCTTGGTCCTTGATTTCCGAACAGGTCGGGTGTCTCCAGGCTATCAGCCAGCCATGCGAAGACGTTAGTCCCAACGTATTGCATGACGAACCTGTTGGTTATGATCTTGTTGATCATTGACACCCCCTGCTGGACCTGTTCATTGTCCAGCTTGCTAAGCAGCATGTATCCTCTGACAAAGATTGAGGCCCTGTGGTTGTCCTCAATCCCTTCCTTTAGCAGCTCACACGCCAGAGTTTCGTTTCCTGCTCCGAATGCCTGCAGGGCTGGGATGAGTTTCAGGTTGTAGTTGCCAGCTTCTTCGCACTTGACCATGAGTGCCTCCTTTTGCAGTTCCATCCTTTGTTCCCACATCTTGACGATGGTAGTCTCCAGTTCACACCTTTTGTAGACAATGGGAAGATCAGCTGCATCCCTGAGCTTGGTGCACACTTCTCTGACCCTCCACACTTTCTTGATGCAATCCTCTCCGATGCGGGAAAGGATTTCTCCTAGGAGCTCTACTGGCAGATCCAGTAGTTGGGTCTCTTCCTCGTGATCTTCGTTTGGGCTAGGGGAATGATGTCTCTGAAAAGACATGGAGAGATGATTAGGTCTGAGACCCTCAGCCTCATACCTTCAGCCACTTCAAAGTACAGTTCGCTTTCTAACACCTGTCTCACTTGAGGTACACTATGAAGGTCCAAGGGGTCAGATTATCAAATCTACTCTTATTTCAGCAAAAATAAGGAAAGCAAGAGAGATATAAGGATCTTGGATCCTTAAAATTATTCTTGGACTATAAATAGTCTAAGATGTTTTTGGGTGGTCAAAGGACCAAAAAGAGAAAATTTCGTAGGTTATTGAGCTTACGAAAGAATTTGATTTTTCTCATCACTTAAAAAGTGATTTAAATCATGTGAGGTAGGGAAGATAAGAGATTAATGATGAAAAGCAAATGCAAATGACAATTTATGCAATTACTAGTATGTAACGATGGACCATGACTAAAAATAAGAATAAAAAAATGAAATTAAAAGTGGACATGCATACATACAAAAGGTGATTTTTGGGTTTTTATGAAAAAGCGTTGACTTGTTTATTTAATGAAATTGGGGGTGTAAGTGGTCCCCCATTTGGATTTTGTTTTGGAAAGTGGGTTTTTAAGGAATAAAACAAAACATTCCTTACAAGTATTCCCCACTTGTTCCAAGTTGACAAAGATCAAACACTTTTAATGCAAAGAACAATCTACTATTTTGTCTTTTTACACATAAATGCCAAACCAAAAGTGTTGGAAAAAATTTGGCAGGGTTTTGTCTGTAATACCATGTTCCCGGATGTGCAAACATCAACTTCTCGAGTTGAAGTTGCAATGTATGGGCACAGGTACCCAACAACAACATTTATTACCAATTTACTCAGATAATAGTATACATGCAAACTCCAAAACAAACAGACAAAATTGGTCCATCTATACTACTGTAATGTACTAATGTTGCCGACAAAACTCATGCTTTAAAAACATAAATTTTGCAGATATTATCAACATGCATTTTCAGTCATCATCAACAATTATCTCCTGAAAATAACACAGTGGCTAAAGAAAACATGACCATAGTGTTAACCCCACTCACAGGTTACCAAAATCACAAAGCAGATAACACAGATACACACATAGACACAAATGGAACAACAATACTACAGTATGAACAAAAATCAAATTTTTAAGGATTTTGAGACCCTTATTTTTTTAAAAAAAATAAGAACACCCCCTAAATCATAGAAAATTTCGAACCCTTAAATGGCAGTTTTGAACACAAAACCTAGAACCCTAGGCTCTGCCTAGTCGGTTTGTACCCCATAATATGCTACTCCCAATCATTTCCGACCACTTTCCGGCTCTCTCCGATGTAAAATCAACGCGCATTCCCCCCCTTGTCCCGATTTCGCAGGGAATACGAAAAGACAAAACTGTAAACTTGAAACCAAGCGCGAAAACAAAACAGAGACACTTACCCCCGACTCCCACTAGGGTTTGACGACGACGAAGCCATTTCCGAATGGTTTGGCCGGAGGAAAGCTTGAAATGAGCGACTGGCTTCGCGAGGAAGAAGGGTTTGCGAGAGAGAGAACGGAGGATTTTGGAAATGCGAAAAGTGAAAGTGAGGGAACTGAGAGGGAAAAAGGGTATAAAAAGGGTTCGGAAGGGGAGTTCGAATTATTGCATCAATTCGAATTAATTCGAATTGATGCATTCTGTGAGGGATGCGAGTTATTCAGGCCAATTCGAATTAATTCGAATTGGCTTGAACGACAAAAATATACGCACAAGTTCGAATTGTGAATCAATTCGAATTAATTCGAATTGACTCATAATTCGAACTTGGTGAATGGGAGTGACTTCGCATAGGAATGCTTTTGTGAGCTAATTCGAATTATTGGTGTGGTTCGAATTAATTCGAACTTCCCCACAATTCGAATTGCTCACTTGCATAAGAGAATGCCTTTTGTATGCCAATTCGAATTAGTCAGGCAATTCGAATTAATTCGAATTGCCTTATAATTCGAATTGCAGTACTTGGCCTACTAAAATATCCGAAAATTCTGCCTTGGGTGCCAATTCGAATTTGCATGGCAATTCGAATTAATTCGAATTAACTAATCCGAATGTGAAAATTTCCAAGGCAAAATGTCTTATGTGGTATGTTCCAAGCAATTCGAATTAATTCGAACTTTCTTGAAATGAAAAATAAACCACATTCAAGACTTAGGAAAAATTTTAGGTTTTCAAAAATTTATGTTCATCAAGATGAACTCAAGAGCAAACATATCTACACAGACTTAGAATTTAAAACATATTGCTTGCATAATTTAGGTTGGGTTAACAATTTTATTTTATGAATTTATTCTGGATTTTAGATTTCTCTAAATTCCAGAATTAATTTTCATTAAATATAATATTAACCCAACCGGGAACCTGGTTTTTGGGAGCTTTATCTTTCTTTTTGTTGGTTCCTCGAATTCCTGCAAAACAATTATGAAAAGGTATTAGGTTTTCTCCAAATATCAACATCCTCACATTTAGAGTCTTAGTACTCTAAATGTTCAATTGATTTTTGGATACTTTGTCCCAATAAAAATAAGTGGAGAAAGTAATAAATAAGTAAGTAAATATAATATTTATTGAGCATAAGCCGGTTCTGTTGTCATTTGAGCTTCTTTTTCGGGGTCGAACTGCCCAAGATACTTCTTCAATCTGTGTCCATTCACCACCAGCTCTCCTTTGTCAGTTCGGATCCTGACAGCTCCACTTTCAAACACGTGCATCACTTCGTATGGCCCTTCCCATCTGGATTTAAGCTTTCCGGGGAACAGCTTCAACCTAGAATTAAATAACAAGACATTCTGGCCAACATAGAAGTGTTTAGATTTAATACGACGATCGTGTAACTTCTGGGTCCGCTCTTTATAAATCCTCGAGCTTTCATAAGCTTGCGCACGTATTTCCTCAATTTCATTGAGGTCCAACTTGCGCTTACTCTGAGCAACTCGTGAGTCAAAATTGAGCATTCGTACGGCCCAGTAAGCCTTATGCTCTAGTTCTACGGGCAAATGACAGGCCTTTCCGAAGATGAGTCTGTATGGAGACATCCCAATGGGAGTCTTGAATGCAGTGCGGTATGCCCATAAAGCATCATTGAGCTTACGTGACCAATCTTTGCGAGTTGTCCCCACAGTGGCCTCGAGTATGTGTTTGATTTCGCGGTTTGAGACCTCGACTTGACCACTGGTTTGGGGATGGTAAGGCGTGCCGATCTTGTGGAGAATCCCATTTTTGCTCATAAGATTTGCAAATACTTTATTAACAAAATGGGTTCCTCCATCTGATATGATCACCCTGGGTACACCAAATCTATTGAAAATGTTATTTTTCAAAAATTTGACGACCTGGTTGCCATCATTGGTTGGCAGTGCAACGGCCTCAACCCACTTGGAAATGTAATCGACAGCTACCAAGATGTAATGGTTCCCATCAGATGTCGGGAATGGTCCCATGAAGTCAATACCCCATACACCGAAAATCTCGAGAGTGAGAATTCCTTGTTGAGGCATCTCATCCCTCTTGGAGATATTCCCTAGTCTTTGGCATCTGTCGCAAGCTTTAACAAACGCTTTGCAATCCTCGTAAATGGTAGGCCAATAAAAACCGCACTCGAGCACCTTATGAGCTGTTCGAGTGGGGCCATGGTGACCTCCGTATTCCGACTCATGACATTTCTTAGCGATTTGATAAGCTTCGTGCTCAGTTACACATCGTCTAATAATCGAATCTGCACAATGCTTAAAGAGATAAGGATCTTCCCAGAAGTAGTTAACTACATCTCGGTTGAACCTTGCTTTGTGGCCCCTGCTTTGAAATGGTGGGGTTATTCCGCATGCTAAAAAGTTAGCAATATCGGAAAACCACGGACAAGCTTGATCATGAAGATGCAAGGCAAACAGTTGCTCGTCCGGAAAATTCTCATTTACTGCTAGCTCATTTTTATCATTTTCTAGTCGAGACAAATGGTCAGCAGCACCATTGTCTCTGCCTTTTCTATCTTTTATTATAATGTTGAATTCTTGCAACAAAAGTACCCACCTGATTAATCGAGGTTTGGCGTCTTGTTTGCTAAACAAGTATCTCAGTGCAGAGTGATCTGTGTACACTGTGGTTTTTGTACCAATAAGATATTGTCTGAATTTGTCAAACGCAAAAACCACAGCATACATCTCCTTCTCCGTGGTGGTGTAGTTAATTTGGGCCTCATTCAGGGCATGACTTGCGTAATGAATTACACAATGCTTCCCTTCCTTATGTTGCCCAAGAACTGCACCCACGGCGAGATCACTTGCATCACACATTACCTCGAAAGGCATTGACCGATCGGGTGGTTGTACTATTGGAGCAGAAATCAACATTTCTTTGAGCGTGTCAAAGGCTTGAACACACGCTTCATTTATTACAAAAGGATTTTCTTTACAGAGCAAGTTAGTGAGCGGCTTGGCAATTTTAGAAAAGTCTTTTATGAATCTCCGGTAGAAACCAGCATGCCCTAAGAAACTCCTAACTGCTTTTATTGAATTAGGCAATGGTAGGTTTGAGATGACTGAGACCTTAGCTCTGTCGACTTCGATGCCTGCGCGCGAGATGCGGTGACCCAACACTATTCCTTCGGTGACCATGAAATGACACTTCTCCCAGTTCAAAACTAGGTTGGTGTCCTCACATCTTTTCAAAATTTGTGCAAGATTAGTCAAGCATTCATCAAAAGTATCTACATACACAGAGAAGTCGTCCATGAAAACTTCAATCCATTTTTCGATAAATTCTGAGAAAATTGACATCATGCATCTTTGAAATGTGACAGGCGCATTACAAAGTCCAAAAGGCATGCGCCTGTACGCAAAAGTTCCATAAGGGCACGTGAATGTGGTCTTGTCGTGATCCTCGCTAGCTATTACAATCTGATTATAGCCAGAGTACCCATCCAAAAAGCAGTAGTACTCCCTTCCGGCCAACCTCTCCAGCATCTGATCAATGAATGGCAAGGGGAAATGGTCCTTCCTGGTAGCGGTATTGAGCTTCCGGTAGTCGATGCAAACTCTCCAACCGGTCACTGGACGCGTCGCCACTTCTTCTCCTTGCTCATTAGTCGTTACACAGATCCCCCCACGTTTCGGTACGACCTGCACTGGGATAACCCATTTGCTATCAGAGATAGGATAGATGATACCAGCATCTAAGAGCTTGATAACTTCTTTCCTTACCACTTCCTGCATATGGGGGTTCAGACGCCTTTGTGGTTGCCTTGAGGGCTTGTACTCTTCTTCCATTAAAATTCTGTGCATGCAAACAGAGGGGCTTATTCCTTTTATATCAGAAATGGTCCATCCGATTGCATGTACATATTTCTTTAGAATGTCTACCAGAGCTTTTTCTTGTTCTTGTGTCAGCTTGGCTGACACAATCACCGGTAATCTTTTATGTTCAGCGAGAAAGACGTACTTAAGATGATCCGGAAGTGTTTTAAGTTCAAGCTCTGGTGGCATTCAACGGAAGGCAGTAATTTGCGAGAAATGGATGGGAAAGAGAGATCAGATTTACCTTCAGGATCCTGTGTCAGTACAGGATCCACTTCCTCCTCAGTAGTGCTTTCCTCTTCCTCCGGGATGAACTCAACTCCATCGAATTCTTCAAGATCCCCAGAGATAGGGTCCTCGAAGTGGACAGCGTTGCAGCTCCTTGATTGCTCCGCACCTTCAGGCTTCAGTACATGTTTTGAAACTTTGCTTGGCTCATCAGTCACAGAGTCTATGCTCTCATCCTCACTCCTACTGTCTATTACATCAAAAATGGAACAAGATCCCTCAGACGGGAACTGCAGCTTTCCCATGTTGAAATTCAATTCTTCTTCTCCGACTCGGAGCTTGATTTGATTTGATCGCGCGTCTATAAGTGCACCACCGGTTGAGAGAAAGGGGCGGCCTAAGATCAGTGGCATCTCGTAGTCCTCCTCTATATCCAGAATAATGAAGTCGACGGGAAAGAGGGTCCCTCCCGTCTTGACAATTACATCCTTCAGGATTCCGACTGGATGTGCAATCGACCGGTCTGCCAGCTGTAGTTTCATTGTAACTGGCTCAATTACACCCAAGTGAAGACGTTTTGCCATGGCGAGTGGCATAACATTGATGCTTGAGCCCAAGTCGCACAACCCTTTTCCAACATTGGTTTTCCCGATATGGACTGGCAGTGTAATACAGCCTGGATCCTCTCTCTTCTCCGGCAGCACTCTCTGGATGATGGCGCTGCAGCTGCTGTTCAAAATAACCACTCCATCCTGCTCAACTTTTCTCCTCCCTGAAATCATTTCTTTAAGAAATTTAGCATAGACGGGCATTTCTGAAATCATTTCGACCAATGGAATAGTGATCTCGACAGCTTTCAGTCTTTCTAGAAACTTTTTAAATTTTTCATCTTGTTCCTTATTTTTAAGACGTGCAGGGTACGACACCCTTGGCATGTACTTATTATTGTTTGTTTTTTGTGGTAAAGAGAAGGAAGTTGTACCTTCAACCCTACCCTTTTCAGCTCCCTTTGCAGCTTCAGCCTGCGGAATAGCTGTTTCTGATTTGTCCTCGACTAGTCCAATACCATCTCCTCCTTCAATCCTCTCACTTTCTGTTTCACCCTCCACTAGATTCTTTTCCTCCTCGGCCGTCTCTTTTCCATGTCCAACAATTCCTTTTAGAGTCTTGCCTCCCCGCAATGTGATTGCTTTACACTGCGGGTTAGCTTCAGTACTGCTTGGAAGTGTTCCTTTCCCCCTGTTCTGTAGTTCTTTGGCCAATTGGGTGACTTGCGTCTCCACATTCTTGATTGATGACTGCAGTTGTTGGTTTATATCCTTCTGGTTGGCTATAAACTCAGTCATCAGATTCTCCAGACGAGATGGTGGCCTTTGGTTATATTGTTGATTCTGATCAGGTTGGGATTGGAAATTCTGGAAATTCTGGGCTTGGTTCTGATTAGGCCTCTGTTGGATCTGAGGTTGGAAGTTCTGATTCTGATTTTGAAAGTTCTGCACTCTTTGCTGGACGAATCCTTGATTCTGGGGTCTGAAGTTTTGCTGTGGGTTTTGATTTGCGAACTGGTTGGGCTGGTTTGGCTGCAACAAATGCGCGTTAAGTGCATTGTTGTTGGAATAGGAGAGATTGGGATGGCGATTTTGGTAGTTCCCGGCATAATTACAACTCTCGGTAGCTATCTGTTGGCATGTATCAGTTGGATGAGGTCCCTGACACAGTCCACAGACAACTCCCGATTGCTGTGTTTGAACTTGGTCTGATGATGTTCCTGCCTGAGAAGCGTCTATTCCCTTTCCTTTATCCTGACTCAGCTGTATCGCAGCTACCTGTTCTTGCAATTTTTCAAAATCTGTTTTCCCTTCACTTACAGCAAAGACTTTTCTAGGAGGATCCTCCTTCCTATCGTCTGTGTTTAGGATGGATCTGTTGACAGACATTGTCTCAATCTTCTCCCAAGCTTGGTCCATAGGCAAGTGGAGCAAATGTCGTCCGCCAGCAGCGTCTAACATTGTTCTCCATGGATGGGTGAGTCCTCCGTAGAATTTCCTCAATTGCTCCCATGGTGCGTATCCGTGTTGGGGACATCGCCTGATGAGGCCCAAGAATCTTTCCTTCGCATCATATAATGATTCGTCTGGCTTCATTTTAAAATCTCCAATCTTAGCTCGTCCTTCCTCAATCTTTGATTCTGGAAAATACTTCAGCAAAAAGCTCCTCACCAAGTCTGCCCAAGTGCTCCTTAGATTGATAGGCAATGACTTATACCAGTCCCTGGCACCACTATACAAAGAAAATGGAAACAACATTAGCCTTATAGCATCAGGAGAGACTCCCTGATTTTTGATCGTGTCGCAGAGCTCTAGGAAGGTCTGGAGATGATCATGAGGGTCCTCATGATTTGCACCGCAGAACTGATTGTTTTGCACCAAATTAATGAGTGCCGGTTTGAGCTTGAAATTGCGTGCAGGAAAATGTGTTCTCCCAGGTCCATCCAGATAGGGCTCCACTATCGGTTGCATGAAGTCTACTGCTGCTTGCTGCTGTTGTTGATTTCCTTGTTCAGCTTGGTTCTGGTACTGTTGGTGGTAATTGGGAAATTGCTGGAAGTTATGTGGATCTTGTGGGTTGTTCTGAAACTGATCTGGATTGAAAGCTTGGTTTTGGTACTGTTGGTTTGGTATGTTTTGGTTTTGGTGAAATTGGTTTACGGGTGGTGGTGGTTGTTGGCGGAATTGCTGGTGTTGCTGTTGATTGGGATTTGGTAGATTCTCCTCTTCGTTGGCACGATTAGGATGCTCTACCATTCCTCCGTCAGCTCCATTACCAGGGTTATTTTGTGGTTGGTCTATGGGTAAGATCGGGGGAATGTTCTGGTTTTCTGCCATGCCTGATATATCGCTGCTCGATGTTTCAGGTGAAGTGCGGGTCCGATGCTCCTGCTCTTTCCTTTTTCTGGCTTCTGCCCTCAGTTGGCGAGCGGTCCTTTCTATTTCTAGATCGAACGGTAACTTCGGCAATGTGCTCCTCCTCCATTGCATAAGCAGTTGGTATCAAGATTTTGACAGTACCTGTACAATCCCCAAGTTAGTGATGATTGGATAGTAAATACAAAGACTATCTATGAGTAAATCAGGAGTGTAGTTCTCCTAGTAAACGGCGCTGCATCCTCCCCGGCAACGGCGCCATGAAACTTTTGACGAGTTTGCGTGACACGAGTATTTTCCAAATTTTCTTACTGGTTTATTGCTTAAGGAGGAAACTGTGATTTCAAATGGTACCTCGAGAGTCCCCGGCAACGGCGCCATGAAACTTTTGACGAGTTTGCGTGACACGAGTATTTTCCAAATTTTCTTACTGGTTTATTGCTTAAGGAGGAAACTGTGATTTCAAATGGTACCTCGAGAGTCCCCGGCAACGGCGCCATGAAACTTTTGCTCTAGTTTCATTTCGCTACTGGGGGGTGAAGAACCGTCTAAATACAATTTCCAAGTTCGGATTTATTGAATGGAAGGAGTTATGATTTAGGGAAGGGGTTTAAGATTATATTAAGATTTCCCTTTTTATTACTCATGTGGGGTCTTTTGATTTCAAATGGCGTTGTGGTCCTTCCCGTCTTGAAACTTTTGACAAATATCACGGTACAACCAGGATTGACCTTCAGTCTGTCACCCTGAAAGTCCCTGATATCTGCACCATGATGTTTCTCTTAATTTCATGTCAAGAAGTTACCTGCCATGAAGCTTTTGAACATCTTCCCACTGTATGAGTATTTTTCCCAAAATGTTATGTTTTTATTCACTCGTATCAAGAAACTGTGCATCCCGAAAGCGCACGGAGTCAAAAATTGCAGTAATTTATAGTAAGTACCGGATCGTTCACTGGAGGATGTGCAATGGAAGCAGGGCCCACGTCGTTTACTAAGATTTTCCACTCGGTTACTCGTTTCAAGTTTTGCAAGGGTTTCTAACAACTACTTGACATAAATTAAATCCAGATTATGAAAGCAGTAAAATTATTCTACAAAGCATGGTAAAAGAAAGCAATTAAATCTATACTACGAAAGCAATGTAAAATTATGCTACACTATCTAGAAAGCAGATTTAAATATGACAGAAGGGACAGGGAGGAAGTAATAAAGATTGGACAAGATTCAGATGAAACACAATTAAACTTCCATTTTAATACACAGATCTTAGCTTGGGATAATCCTCTAGTTAGCTAACTCTCATGCTTTCTACACCATGTTCCCTTTAACAGACAGGTACTTATGGTGAGAATTTACATGCTCTTCAGACAGCAATTTCTAAGATACCATAAACTCTTAACTCCCCTTGCAATGCCTTGCAAAGGTATGTTAATTATTCACGGTGGATGAGCAACACCTGTCAAATCATTAGTTGACTTGCCAAGTACTGCTATCATTCCCCCATGTCACACCCAAAGTTTCAAATCAAGCCCCAAACCATTCCATAACTCTCAAACCTTTTAACAGATGGACAGCCCCTAATTCTTCCGAGTGACCTCTATGAAAGCATTTTAAAGGAAAGCAGTAAAGAAAGCTGTAAAGAAAGCATTTAAATCTATCACTCGGAATCGTTAAAAACGTCTCTTTCCGTTAGTATAAAAGAGCCCCTGGTCTTGGTAACCAGATGCAGATCAAGAACCCCCGAGATATCAATAAGCCACAGGGCTTACAACATCTGGGTAGTTATGAGATACAAACTAAATGAAACAGATCCATAAATGAACCTATTCCGGATGTACTCACTCAAGACTCAATTCTAGACTTTGGCAGAAGAAGATAGTAGTCGAAGGAATACTCAACCCTACCTTAGAAATTCACCAAGGCCTATATGTTGTTCCTCTAGTATTATTTATCACATCTCATCTACACCCAAGTGGATATTGACTTAATGCGATATCTAATATTAGATTTCCAACATACAGCAATTTTGAGAAGCAAATAAATGTTTGAAAATCATTCCCTAAACAGGTACTAAACTCTCAATTAAAACACAGATCCTTTCAGTCTAGATGAGACCTAATCGCTGACTCTGCTTCTAAGTTCTCAAAATCAATCCCCCAGTGGAAGATGAATTAGTCATGACTGTTGAACTTATCCCTTACTCAGATCCGGATTTTATAAAGGAATTTTTGTTGGAAGTTTATTATGCATCATCAGATTTAAATTAAGACTTCTGTGTCCAAGGGGAAGGATCCCCAAAATAGCAATAAGACCAGAACATCTACATAATAGTATCATGCATACAAGTATATGAAAAGGAAAATAAAAGACCCCAAAAGATAAGGTGGGTGTTAGACAGAATGCGATACACAAAGGTGGATTAGCCTGAGATGAGAAGAAATTGGCTAAAAAGAGTGCCAGAGATAGTTGGGGTTTTCCGAACTACAAACATCTGCTGTCTGGTTCCCAATTTTCCCAGATGAAATGATTTTAGACAGAAAGAATTCCAAACAACGGTGACCGCCGCCATTTAGTTTTCTTTTGTCTGTGAGTGGAAGAATAACCCACATATTTCTTGCTGTAATATTTCTCAACTGATGTTGGTCGACATCAGTTGATACTATTGCAGCTTGAATTCAGGTTGAGAAATTAAGATAAGGAAAATTAAAACTGTATCTGATTAGGAATTGGCTGAGTGACTAATCGAAACTCTTAGTGAAGAGAACGCTCGCCGAAGCTTCCACCAACCACTAACCAGATCATGCAAAATAACAGATAATGATTGACACACAGAAGACGGGTTAGTCGATATCCCTGTGAAGGGACCTTTCACCAACATTAATCTGTGCGTTTCTCATTAGCTGTTCATACACACAATGAAAGAGAAAATAAGAAAGTAAGAAAATATTTTTGGTATTGTGTGGATGTTAAGCACACAATAAGTGGACACTAATGGGTTGAAATGTGTAATGGATAGAAATCAGATGAATTGGGCCTAGGCCCAATACATCCATGCAACTTACACAAATCATGGAAGAAAAATATTTTTTGGAATTTTCAAAATAAAAGGATAGTTCAATTCGAATTATTGGGGTAATTCGAATTGAGAATGCATGAAGAATGAAGTATGACCCTACCCAATTAATCCTTGCAAAGGAATGAGATATCACCTAATTCGAATTGTTGAGCAATTCGAATTAATTCGAATTGGACAACTCGAATTGATGAAGTCCTTTCCTTGCTCAAAATTTACTAAGGCATATACTTCAAGAGGAAGGTGAGTTCGAATTGTTCAGCAATTCGAATTAATTCGAATTGCACAATTCGAACTGGTAAGAGATGGAAAATAAATTAAGGCAAGAATGGGTGATATGCAATACAATGTGGTTTTCCCAGCCAATTCGAATTGTTGAATCAATTCGAATTAATTCGAATTAGAGAATTCGAATTGGATGAAAACCACATGAAGAAAATTTTTGGCTATGCTATTCGAATTTCTTAGGCAATTCGAGATAATTCGAATTGCCTCAGTTCGAATTACATATTTTAAAACAACAACAATTTTTGTTCTCACAAGTATGGGTTAGGTGAACACTGTGCTGTAATGATGATTTTAGATTTACTAAATCCCTCATCTCACATCAATGTCATTTCACAGCCACCCTAGTGAAATTTTCAAGAAATAAACAACCACATGTCCAGTGGGTATTGGCAAGATTTAAACCCTATTTCTACAAACAAAGGATCAAACATCAAAGAACCTAAAACATCTAGTTATCTAAAAACTGCTTGAATAAACTAAGAACACTCAAGTTATCTACGGCAACATGAAATAAGATCAAGGCAGGAAAAATAAAGCATAGAAATAAATTCTAACTAACCCTAAAATATCTAAAACCTAAGAGTACTTATTTGAAGCTCTAAGGCACTAAATCAAGCCAAAAACCCACCAAACATGCATTTATTAAGTTTGAATGTCAACTAGGACATAATAAATGTAACATAGTTGAAACAAACAAACATACTAAGCATTTATTTCTAGGGAAAGCATTAAATAGTGCCAAAACACATGAATAACACCATTTCTGGAAAATTTCTTGTATTGGCACTTTGAAAGCAAAATAAAGAACCCAAAACCATCATTAACTTGAAGGTAGGGTTTATTCTAACTAGAAAACTTGTAAAAATTCTGGAAATGGCTACTCTAGGGTTACACAAACTGCTTCTACACTAAACTAAGATCAAAGCATGTAAAGATTACACTACTTGCAAGAAAAATAAACTAAACTAAACTAACTACCTACCTAACCCTTAAGGGGTGTGGAACCTCCTGCTGTTCTTTTTGTCCCAAGCTGCTTTTTGGCAAAAATTCTTGATCCCTTAATTCTGTTGTGGAAGGTCTGCTTTTATAGATAAATTTCGAAACCTTAGGCCCACCAATGTGGTGCACAGCTTTCTTTGGATGAATTGTTGAGTGAAGTTCGAATTATCTCAACCAATTCGAATTAATTCGAATTGTGAGATCTCTTCCTTGAGCTGGAATTGTGGCCTTCAGTAGTTAATTCGAATTGTTGTGAAGAATTCGAATTGGTCTTTTCTCGAACTGGATGAGGGTTTCTGCTTGGCCTCCTTACACCTATGGCAATTCGAATTGTTTGTGCTAATTCGAATTAATTCGAACTAGACAATTCGAATTGCATCTTCCTCTTGCCTTTGGGTTTCTTCTCTCTTCATTGCCTAATTCGAATTATTCAAGCCAATTCGAATTAACTCGAATTGGCCATAGTAATTCGAATTAGCTCTTCTGCATCCCTTCCCAACACTTAACCAATGTTTGTTCTCTTCAGCAATTCGAATTGTGTGAGTAATTCGAATTAATTCGAATTGCACAATTCGAATTGTGCTTCAACACTTAGTCAGAATTCAGTTGTGGGATTTTCAATCTTTTTCCCATCTTTTTGGATTTTTGTGGGCTCTTTTATTCTTTTGCCCATCTTTTCATTCATTTTTCTTCTCTTTTTCCTTTTTTCATGTTTTTGGATTTTTCTAACACAAATACAATTAAAAATTGTATGTTTTGTGTCTTTTTATTACCGGCTCGATGTTTTTACAAACTCGCATTAATCTGTCAAATTCAACTGCTTTCTTATTGAAATAAGATGGAATCACGATCAAAATGTCCGTCTCAGACACGGAAATGGATTGGAAATAATGGACAATTTTGGCCATTATCACATAACATTGAGCATCCCGTTGCTCATGTCCATACACAGAATGGACTTGCTGGATCGCTTATAAAGCGTTTACAATTAATTGCCAGACCATTATTAATGCGATCTGGATTGACATTGACAGCTTGGGGGCATGCAATATTACATGCAGCAAAATTGGTGCGGATAAGACCGACACATTATCATGAATACTCCCCTATACAATTAACATTTGGGCATGAACCCAATATATCCCATCTCAGAATATTTGGTTGCGCAGTATATATTCCGATTGCACCACCTCAGCGCACAAAGATGGGTCCCCAACGTAGATTGGGAATATATGTCGGGTATGAATCACCATCGATTATTCGATATCTTGAACCATTAACTGGTGATTTATTTACTGCAAAATTCAAAGATTGTCATTTTGACGAATCTCATTTCCCGACATTAGGGGGAGACAGAAATCAACCAAAGAAAGAAAAAGAAATCAACTGGAAAACACTGTTAGATTTCTTTGATCTTCGTACAAATGATTGTGAACTAGAAGTACAAAAAATTGTACATTTGCAAAATATTGCAAATCAATTGCCAGACCCATTATGCGACACTAAAAGAGTAACAAAATCTCTTATACCGGCAGCAAATGTTCCAATCAAAATTAATGTCCCAGAGGGACCAATTACAAGTGCCAAAGATGAATCTACTACACACTTGAAGCGTGGTAGACCACCAGGTTCCAAAGATAAAAATCCTCGAAAGAAAAGAGGATCACAAATCATTGAAAGTGACAAAATTGCAGAAAATATTTCAGAGGAAAAAGAAGCTCTTGAAGAGAAAACTGCTCCAGAGGAGCAGGAACTTGCAGTTCCAGAGGAACAGGAAATTGAAAATAATGAAATATCAATCAATTTTGTCACAAGCAGAAATGTTTGGAATCGAGATGCAATTATCATAGATAATGTATTCTCATACCATATAGCACTTGACATCACACTTGACATCATAAATGATGACGAGGATCATGAACCAAATTCGGTTGATGAATGTCGGAAAAGAAAAGATTGGCCAAAATGGAAAGATGCAATACAATCTGAATTTGATTCCTTGGCTAAAAGAAAAGTGTTTGGACCGATTGTCAAAACACCAAAAAATATAAATCCAGTCGGATACAGATGGGTTTTTGTAAGAAAAAGAAATGACAAAAATGAAATTGTCAGATACAAAGCGAGACTAGTCGCCCAAGGGTTCTCACAGAGACCCGGATTTGATTATGATGAAACATATTCCCCTGTAATGGATGGAATAACATTTAGATATCTTATCAGTTTAGCAGTCCATCAAAATCTTAAAATGAGATTAATGGATGTTATTACTGCGTATCTATATGGAAATTTAGATACAGATATCTATATGAAGGTCCCAGAGGGATTAAAAATGTCAGAGACATATGAATCAAATCCTAGACATATGTATTCCATCAAATTACAAAAATCCCTATATGGACTGAAACAGTCCGGACGAATGTGGTATAACCGACTCAGTGAGTCATTGGTACAAGAGGGCTATACAAATGACCCAATCTGTCCATGTATTTTCATTAAGAAAAATGGACAAGAGTTTGTAATTATTGCAGTTTATGTTGATGATCTCAACTTGATTGGAACTCCAGAGGAGCTTCAAAAGGCTGTTGAATACCTGAAAAAGGAGTTTGAAATTAAAGATTTTGGTAAAACCAAATCATGCCTTGGTCTGCAAATTGAATATTTAAATAATGGAACTTTTATCCATCAAACAGCTTATACTCAGAAAGTATTAAAGCGATTTTATATGGATAAAGCACATCCATTGAGTACTCCAATGGTCGTAAGGTCAGTTGATATAAAAAGGGATCCATTAGACCACAAGAGGAAGGTGAACAAATTCTTGGGACAGAGGTCCCATATCTAAGTGCCATAGGTGCTTTAATGTATCTCGCAAACTGCACTAGACCAGATATATCATTTGCAATAAATTTATTAGCGAGATTCAGTTCATCTCCTACAAGACGACATTGGAATGGAATTAAACATATATTTCGCTATCTCCAAGGAAC
This sequence comes from Hygrophila difformis, assembly GCA_030278955.1. Classification (NCBI taxonomy): domain Eukaryota; kingdom Viridiplantae; phylum Streptophyta; class Magnoliopsida; order Lamiales; family Acanthaceae; genus Hygrophila; species Hygrophila difformis. Next base: position 44,165,677 of record JAOANR010000010.1, read on the forward strand.
CATTGATCTTGGGTTATTTTACCCAAATGAATCTCGACATGAAATAATCGGTTTTGCTGATGCTGGGTATTTATCAGATCCATATAAAGCCAAATCTCAAACTGGCTATATTTTTACATGTGGTGGTACTGCAATTTCATGGAGATCAATGAAGCAGACATTGACTGCTACTTCCTCAAATCATGCTGAAATTTTAGCAATCCATGAAGCCAGTCGAGAATGTGTATGGTTGCGATCTTTGATGCACCATATATTAAAAAAATTGTGGCATAGTTACTGAAGTAAAAATACCCCCAACAGTTTTATATGAAGATAATGCAGCTTGTATAGCACAATTGAAATGAGGGTATATTAAAGGAGATAGAACGAAACATATTTCACCAAAATTTTTCTATACTCATGATCTACAGAAAAATTGTGAAATAGATGTTCAACAAATCCGTTCAGCTGACAATCTTGCAGATTTATTTACCAAGGTACTACCAACAGCAATATTAGAGAAGTTGGTGAAAAGTATCGGGATGCGCCAACTAAGGAATCTCAACTGATGTTTTGATCAGGGGGGATGTAAAAATACAAGAATCATGTACTCTTTTTCCTAACTTGGATTTTTTTCCCACAGGGTTTTTTCCAAATAAGGTTTTAACGAGGCATATTCTTTGTATAAAGGCTTCCAGGGGGAGTGTTGCATATATAAATAATCGACGTCGGCAAAGACATACATCCGTGGACGCCTTTAATGCTATTTAATTGTTGTAGCTGTAATTTTATTATGGTGTCGGTACATAGTGTATAATCAGATCAAGAAAAACACACCATTCTAATCATTTCTCCTTTCTTTTCTTCTGCTCTCAATTTCCTTCATTCTCCATCACTATTCAATTACCTTTATAATACTATATCTTTATATAACACTTATATTTCACAACAATTATCAATTTAGCTACAAATGAGGAATATTATTTCTTTAAATAATGATTGCAATGATACAAATAATTGCAACATCCACACTCCTTTGGATTTGTCTTTTCTTTTTATTAAACATTAAATAATAAAGCCATTGCTTCAATTAACATCCACACATTACTGCCAAAAAAAAAAAATTAACATCCACACACTATGTAAAAGATGACGTAGGAATTATAATAATGAGAAAAAAATTTTAAAAAATAAATAAATATGCAATATCTCATTGATTGTTGCCCTAAATTATTTTATAGAGATATAAGCAACCACTTCCCAAAGACAGTGACCTATAGCCAACCCTTTACTCTCATTCTTTTTTTTTTTTTGAGGCAAATTGTCATCTGTTTCATTGATCATCAGAAACTTGGTACAATAAGTTACAGTACAATTCTCAATCTCGGCACACATCAAAGGCAAATACCCAGATATCCTGCCCCACTAAAACTGCCCAATACTCCATTCACCTAGCCTGCAAGTTTGTAATCTATACCAGCAGCACTACATTCGAACGAAGAAATGGCAAAGCATATCCTCATCCCACTTATTTAAAAAAAAAACAAGCAACATCATCTGTGAACTCTTATGGCACCCAACCTGGGCGCATCACGAACCATAGAGAAGACGTGAGCACAACAGCAATCAACAATCAAAGCATAGGTGACCTCAGGGTTCAGTATATTTACCACCAGACTAATGCCAAACTTCCACCCGGCTACCTCCTGCTGCACCAACCTTCGCCCATCGATCAGCCTCATAGTTTTTCTCTCGGAATATATGTTGGATACGAACCTCTCCCGAGCATTTCAGCACAGTAGCGATAGGAGTTAAATATTTATGAAACCGCCAGGGAATGGATCCCAAATCAGATATCCATTTAACCACATTACATGAATCACATTCGAAGATAAGTCTGAGCAGTGGAAATCCTTGATCTCTAATTAAAGCATGACAAACCTGGCTGATCGCCACAACTTCGGCCTCAGTTGAATCTGCCACCCCGATTGAGTCGGACAATGTGTAGATTATCTTACCATCCTCATCTCTAATCACTCCTCCAATTCCTGCCGGTCCCGGATTCCCCAACGACGAACCATCCGTATTAATTTTCCACCAACCCGTCTCCGGACGTGTCCATACAAGACCAACTCGTGCTACCCTCCTGTGGTTGCTACCTATCTTTCTCAACGCCCCAGGGAACTCCCTTTCCATCTCAGACAGGCTATATCCCCTAACCGTCCCCTCCGCCTTAGCCCACAGACTAACTCTCCACTTTAATTCTGCCAAAACCAGCTCTATATTTACAGATTTCCCTTTGAAAATGGCTTCATTTCTAACTTTCCAAATGCTCCAAATTATTCCCAAGCCAGTCAGCTTCCACACTTCCCCCCATCTCTTGCTCTGCCAATCACTAAACCACCACAGGATCAGCTCCTTAACCTTTTCCGGCACTGCCCATACTTCCCCAAACCAAGCAATCCCTTGGTACCACAACTTTCTTGCAAAATCGCATTGACACACCAAATGATCATCCGTTTCAATACTAATGTTGCAGCACGGACACAAGGCACTACCTGCTTGAATACACCCTCTCACCAATAGCGTTTCCCTCACCGGCAATCCATGTTGCAGAATCTTCCAACATAGAACTTTAATCTTCATTGGGGCTTTTATTTTCCAAAAAGAACTCCACCACCTCGGCGACAGACCTTCGTCCACCCTAGACATACGCTCCCAGCATGATTTCGTAGAATAGACACCGCTTCCCTCTTTAGACCAGACCACTCGATCATCCACGAACCGACATAGACGTTGCTTACCCAACACCCTCAAGAACTCGTCCCATACCCCCTTTTCCCAGTCAAAGAGTAGTCTTCTAAGTTTAATATCCCACCTCCACTCGTACCCCTCCCATCTACCAAATTCCCCAATCACACCCTGTTTATTATTTGCAAGAGCAAATAACCGAGGAAAAGCAGACTTCAAAACTATACCCTCCCCAACCCATAAGTCAGCCCAAAATCTAGTGGAAGCACCATTCCCTACTAAAATCTTAAAATCACTCCCCAGACCACCTCCACCCCACCCCCCTCCACCACCCACCCCTTGCAAATATTTCCCCAAATAGAACGGCATACTTTCACCTCCGGAATTAGAGGGCTGCTACCTGCATAATATTTCTTATCAATCACACTCTTCCACAAAGAATTTTCTTGTCCGAACCTCCACCTCCACTTTTGAAGTAAAGCCAAGTTGAAATTTTGAACGCTCCGCAAACCCAGCCCTCCATCCTCCTTGTGCCGACATATCCTATCCCAACATATAGTATGTAATTTTCTCCCGCCCTCTACCTCCTTCCAAAAGAAGCCTCTTTTGAGTTTCTCTAATTTTTCAGCCACTTCTCTTGGTATTTTGAATAGCGACAGGTAGTACACTGGTAGAGCCTCCATGACCGACTTGATAAGACAAACTCTCCCAGCTTGCGATAGCATCCTATTTTTCCACCCGGCCAATCTTTTTTCTACCTTATCAATTACTGGTTTCCATGCCGAGACACTGTTTATCCTTCCACCAATAGGCACCCCTAGATACATCATCGGCCACTTCCCCACTTCACATCCTAACAAATCAGCCGCCATGTTCACTGTCTCTGGATCACAATTAATACCAAAAATCCTGCACTTTCCGTAGTTAACACTTAACCCGGAGGCTAAGGTTAAGCACCTAAGGATTCTTTTGACTGTTAAGACTTGATCAAGATCACCTTCACAAAAGAGAATCGTGTCATCCGCGTATTGGAGATGTGTAACCTCCAATCCTCCTGCTCCCGCCATTAATCCTCTCACCAGTCCCAAATCTTTGGCATTTAATATCAATTTATTCACTAACTCAGCCACCATAACGAACAAATATGGGGATAACGGATCCCCTTGCCTTAGCCCTCTCTCCATTTTAAAAAACTCCGTTGGTGAGCCATTTATCAGTACAGCCGCTGAGGCCGATGATATACACTCCATAATCCATTTTACCCATTTGTCTCCGAATCCCATAACCTGAATAATCCTATGCAAAGCCTCCCACGAAACCTTGTCGTAAGCTTTTGCAAAGTCAAGTTTAATTGCAAAACCTTTACGGCCAGCCGCCATGGACGAATGAATTACTTCAGCAGCAATGAGAGCACCATCCAGAATCTGCCTTCCCGCCACGAACGCCATTTGTGACGGACCAACAATGTCACCAATCACCGCTTGTAGTCTTCTTGCTAAAGTTTTCGCAATTATTTTATAAATGCTACCAACAAGGGAGATAGGCCTAAACTGACTAAACTCCACCGGGTTCTCAACTTTAGGGATGAGAGTAATAAAAGAACCACCAACATCTCGCGGTAACTTGCTGTCACGCCCAAAGCTCTGGAAAATCTCAACAACATCCTTCTTTACGACCTCCCAGAATTTTTGAAAGAATCCTATATTAAATCCATCCGGCCCCGGCGCCCTATCCCCGTCGCAACTCCAAATTGCCGCTTTAATCTCATCTTCAGAAAAGTCCCTCTCCAGCCACTCTTTATCTGATGCTTTAATTGTTTCCAGCCCTAAAGATTCAATGTTGAATATTTCGCCCTCTGGTTTCTCAAATACTTTCTTAAAATGCCTTAGCGCCACCTCCTTGACCCTTCTAGGTTCATCCACCACCTGCCCCCCACTCTGAATAGATCCGATGTAACCTCTGCGCCTATGTAGAGCAGTAATTGCATGAAAGAATTTAGTGTTTGAGTCCCCCTCTCGCAGCCACCGGACGCGCGATTTCTGTCTCCATCTTCTTTCCTCACTCAAAAACAGGCTTTGCAGTTCCCCCTTTTTTTCCACCCAAGATTTTCTAGCCGCATCATCTGTAACACCTTCCTGTAATGCGGACTCTAATTCCTCTATTTCAGCCGACACCATCTGAATCTTCCTTTCTAATTCTCCTGCCCCATATCCCGGCCACTCCCTAATCTTCTGCTTCAAGATCCTAAGCCGACCACACAGCCTAAAACTCCTACCCGAACCGTGCGCTGCCCCCTGACTGCTCCTCTCCGCCTGACTGCCCCACACACTACAAACTAACTCCGAGAACCCCCTCTCACCCAACCAATAGTTGTAAAATCTAAATGGTTTAGGCCCCCAAGATTCCTCCCCAAATTCGAGATATATCGGATAATGATCCGATGATACTGCCACTCCTTTCCTTTGTACAACACCCCCATTTAAACATAACCAACCGGGCGACAATAAAAACCTATCAAGTCTACTACATGCTCTACCTCCTCTCCCGTACCAAGTGAACAATCCTCCTACCATTGGCAAATTCACCAATCCCAAGTGGTCTATAAACAACCTGAAGTCTCTTATCGAGCCACTATCTGCACTTACCCCAACCCTCTCCCCCTCCGACACCACCGCATTAAAATCCCCATTCAAACACCATAGTTCACCATTGTGCGTCTCACATTTCTGTCTAAGATCCTCCCATACCTCAGCCCTCTCCCCTCTAGAGTTCGACCCATGAACTGAAATAATATTAACCACCCCCTCCACCCCACGTATACTCCCTTTAATCCAAACGTAATGATGATTTAATTCAACAACATTGAACAAACAGCAGCACGAATCCCATACGATTAAAATCCCGCCGGCGTTGCCTATAGCCGGTTGAAAACAAAATTTGCACCCACTCGATCCCCAAATCCTATTAACCAATCTCTCCTGCACCTCTCCCATCTTAGTCTCTTGACAGCATAATACTGTAGGTTTCGACTTCTTACACATCCTCATCACTGCCCTCCTTCTCACACACCCATTTAACCCCCTAAGATTACAAGTAATTAGCCGCATAATAAAATTCTGTCATCAACTCCCCAGACATTCCAGACTACTCCCCCTCATCTCTCCCTACCCACTTCTTTCAGCACCCTGAGTTCTGCCTCCTTTCTAACCACCATCCTCCTTAACCCCAACGCCTCAGCTAAATGTAGAGTAGCGTCTGCCTCCATAAAGTCTAGTAACTGGTTACCTTTTCTTGTCCAACAAGTTGAGAATTGCAGCCGAGCAAACTCATCCTCCACAACCCTCCTCTCTACAGGTGCAATTAAGCAGGTTCCGGATATCCTCGATCTCTGTTTGCAGCTCTTCCTCCGACCCCTTCTCTTCATTCCATTTCGCCCCTTAAGGACCTCCGCAAGAGCTCTGTTAATTCTGCTGATTTCCGGAAATTCTTCCCGACTCAGATCCCGATCCTCCACCTCCGCCCTTGACTGCACCGAGACCCCCCTATTCGCCATTTCCGAGGCGTTTGTTTGTGCCTCATAAGATACTGCTTCAATTTGGACTTCAGTACCTCCATCATCATCCGTCACTCCCACCATCGATTCTATCCCCCCACCCTGACTCCTACTATCAGCCCCTACCCGTGTCTCTCCTTCCCTCATACCTGCGACCTCACCGCCCACCATATTCCCTTTGACTCCACTCGATATAGATGCTTGAGTATGGCCCCCCTCTATTAACTCAAGCCCTTTCCCACAGATCTCCAACCTCTCCTTAAGCCCCTCTGCAATACTATTTTCCTTTATCCCTTCTGCATTTCCAGAATTCGCAACAGGCCTATTACCCGACATATGTAGACTGGGCCTTTCCTCCACTCCCTTCGTCGAGGCCCATCCTACCTCCGGCCCAGCATTCGCAGGCCCACCATTCCCATTCTCAGGGTCCTCCATAATACACTCATCTACAAATAAATCCCTTAAAACAAGCGGCCCAACAACCTTAGGCCCAACTTCACCTCCTTTTCCCATCACACTCTCCCCCGCCACCTCGCCCCTTGTGCCGCATGCCTTTTCTGGGGAGCCTTCATTACCTTCAACTGTAACAGCATCAAAACCTCCCCCTTCTCTGTTTTCGAGATTTGGAGCCGCATCCGGATCCTCCAGCAACCTTTCCGTTTCCCCATGCCATTGGGACCGGGACCTCGACTCCATCACCATGTCCGGCCTCCCCATCCGCTCCACCTCCTCATCCCGACTTACGGCCGGCCTCCCCTTCTCAGCCTCTCCGTTCTCACACTCCACCATCACCGGATCACTAAAGTTTGCCACAATACGCACCATCACCTTAGTACTACCCACCTGAATCCATTTAAGGTTTGGCACACATGCATTTTCATGTAAGGCAACTAACAATCGAGCGTGATCGAATCTTTTTTTGTTACGCGTATCCCTATCAATGTTCACCACCTTCCCCCACCCTCTTGTTATTATCTGAAAGTTCTGCATGCACCATACTGAGAGCGGTAGACCAATTAAGTAAACCCACACGTAGTGTTTCCTTGCTACAACGCTTGTGACCCATCTTTTCTTCCACTCTACCAGCTTTCCGTCTCTGCGATCAGATAAAAACCTACTTCGCTCCTCCGTACAACTGAAGAACACCACTACCATTCTCCCACCGCCATAGGAAATCTCTTCACACTCCGGATACATACTGTACGTCCTCTCTTGAAAATCCATGATGGATTCCAGCGAACTCAGGTTCACTATAGCTGCCCGATTGAGCCTTTCGACATCCTCTCGCACCTCTTGCAGTCTCACTGTTCCTAGCATCCCCCTTGGATCTCCAACTTGCTCACGGGCCTTTGCCGCTTTAGCTACCTCTACATATGAACGGCTATCGCGCCATGCAGACTCAAGATTTGGATTCTGACTGATTCCCCTTCCCGACCCTAGACCTGCCTGCGCCATTCTTCCATCCTTCCGTCGCATATTTTTCGAACCCACTGCACCTTCAACCACTCTCTTCCTACTGGGAACAGCCCAATCCACCCTCAGTTTATTACCATTGAAAGCCTTCCCATTCCAAACCCTAATCACCTTCTCTGCCTCCGTTTTATTATTGAATCTGAGGAACCCAAATTTGGAGCCCTTTTCCGGCCACCTTCGTACGGGGAAAAACCACTCTCGAACTCTAGATGTCTTGTCTATTGCCAGGAAGATTTCCTTGAACTCCACCTTAACCGGGATGTTTCCAATTAAAACACCCACCAGCCCTTCCCTGTTGCTGCATCCTCCTACCCTTTGATTCTTCCTCTTTTCGGCGATCTCTTCACACCTATTCTCCCGCACACCACCTCCCGCATCACCGCCGAGGGAAACCCTAGATGGGGCACCACCGGCAGAGGAAGCCCCAGTCGAGAGCATTTTTCTTTACCTTATCCGAAGATATACTTCACTAACCCTTTACTCTCATTCTAATATATAATATTCCTTGTATTTTTTGATACGTATGTAGTTACATTTTTTTTATTGTTTGTTTGTACTATATTGAATTGTTTAATTAAAACCCACTTATTATTATTATTATTATTATTATTATTATTATTATTATTATTATTATTATTATTATTATTATTATTATTATATTTACGTGACTTCAATTATGAGGTGTTGATTATGGCAACATATAAAGCAACCCCAATTGTTATACTATTTAATGTTATCTATATAAATTAATTTCAATTAAACAATATAATCAAAGATATTGCAAAAGTGCACTTCTTAGTTCAAGTGTTGATTTGTTTGTTTAATATATTAAAAATATTAAAAGTTTATATATATACACTATATACTAGTACTATTTTATCTTAGTATTAAATATTAATTAAAGAAGAGTAGTAAAAACTTTGCAACATATTGAGAACTATTGTATTAAGCTATATTTGCACAATCGTAGTCTACATCAAATTCAATGAGCCCCTAAAATAGTTACAATTATTTCCATTAATAATAAGTAGAGATAAAGAATTTTTTAGGCCATCAATAGGCAGGTAATTCACTTTTGGGCCACTAAAGATTAAATTATGAAATTAGGCCACCAATAGGCATTCGGGCCGGTTTTATAGGCCAAATTGACCAAGTCAATGCCACAATGGGCCGCGTGTGCGTCACGCGCTACCATTCTTCACGTGATGGCCTAAAAGCGGAAATTGTCTCCTGTTAGTGGCCTATTTTAGTTTTTTTTATATATTTTTTTTACTTTTTAAAATTAAAATAAATATTACTCTATCGGACAATTATCCAACCATGATCTCGAGATCAACTACTAAAATAAAGCTGCTCATTTTGGCACACAATATGTGCATTTCCATCGGAGACCCAAATTTCTTCTGATCTTCAATTTTATTTCACTTTCCTGGGTGAGTAGAGAACACCTATTTATCTGTTTCCATTTCTTTTTTATTAAATTTTTACTACTTATTTTATTATATTTCATTTATTATAAATATGATAAATGGTGGGTAGAGAACCCTTTTTTTTGCCGAACAACCTATAAAGGGTGGTGGGAGCCCATGCCAGAAAAAAGGAAGGGATAAGGGCGGGGTGGGGAATCGAACCCCCAACCTATAAGTTGAGAGTCGAGGGACTTGACCACTAGGGTAAGTTTCCATCCCCTTTAATACAAATGAATTCATTGAAATTAATTTATTTTTTAGATTTAATTTATTTAATTTTATTTTATGTTATACTATAATTTAATTCTTGAAGTTGTTATTATTATTAATACAAATAATTTTATTTATTATTTTGTCTTTTTTTTTACATTTTTAGTATATATTTATTTTATTTTTATTTTAATGAATATTTATTTCGTGTTGGGGTATTTTGAGCACGATATTTTATGTGGTCATAGACAGTATTTAATGTAGGATATAATAGTATTTGGTGCGGTAGATTTGGTGATTAATATTTATTATTACTATAGTGAAAACGAGACAAAAACATTGGAACAGAGAAAATGGAAAGTGAGGCAAAAATAATGGAACGAATGGAGTAATATTTATTTAAATTACAAAAAAGTAAAACAGGCCACCAAAAGAAGACAATTTCCACATTTGAGCCATCGCGTGGCGAGTGGCTTACACACGGCCCGTTTTAATGTGGTATTGGTCAAATTGGCCCTAAATTAGGCCCGAATGCCTATTGGTGGCCTAATTTCATAATTCAATCTTTAGTGGCCCAAAAATGAATTACCTGCCTATTGATGGCCTAAAAAATTATTTATCTCTAATAAGTACTCCCTCCGTTCCTTTTTAGTTGTCTTTTTAGAGAGTAAAAAGTGTTCCAAAATAGTTGTCATTTTTAGGTAGTTATAGGTAGTTATGCTATATTTTTACTATATTGCCCTTCACTTTACATAAATGCTATTTGTTGACATTTATTAAGAATGAATTTAGTTGAAGGGTAAAAATATAAATTTATGAGTTAATTAATGCAAACCTTGGTTATTGAAATTGAGCTGAAAGAGACAACTAAAAAAGAACGGAGGGAGTATAATGTATAGCAATATGTTAAAAAAAAACACATTGTTTCATGAATAGTTAATTAGAAAGTGTTACTTGTATTCATACTTAAGAGGAAACTAGAAAAGTCCCTTTTTATTTTATTTTATGTATTTATTAATTTTGAATTAAAGGCACCCCTTTTTCCCTTCATTAAATGATTATGTTGGATGGGTCCACCATATTTTGTGATTCATTGGTTCCTTGAATGGATTGAATAGCAAGTCAAATCTTGGCAACAAGGTGGGGAAAAGTGTGAAGAATTAATTCCTAGGCTCTTTTTAATTTTTGAATTACAAGCGAATGCTTTTAGTAGAATGCATTATGGACTTTTGGCTTTGTATTGAATGATGAATGCTTGCAAGCATTAAATTATCTTATAAAGTCCAAAATGTAGTAACTCAATTGAAAGTGAAAGAAGTAATGTTGGGTTTTTTGAATAGTACATATGGGATATAATATGTAGGAATGTTATATTTTCTTACAATATGGGTATGGGTTTTGAGCACAGTAACCCCAAACCTATAAATACATGAAAATTTATAATATAATATGGGTATGGGTTTTGAGCACAGAAACCCCAAACCTATAAATACATGAAAATTTATAATATAATAATAAAAGATAAAAAAAAAATGTAACAAAATCTTGTTTTAGGGTCAAGGGTCTTCTGGAGGAATAAAGATCATAGTCATCATTTAACTTACTTTTAATTCCAAAATCATCTTAAAATATAATTGAATTTTTCAATTGGGTTTGTAATTTACCTAATGACGACCAATTCAGTCTTTCAAACTACTAATTAGTGTGAAATATGATACCCATTTGGTCTGATAACTTATACATAATAACATTTCAGTCCCACAACTTATATATAATATCAATTTGGTCCATATTGACATTAAAAGTATATTGTCCAAATTGGCATTAGAGATAAATTATTGGACCAAATGAGTATTACATTTCATATTAATCACCACTAGTGGGCTGGATGACTGAATTGGTCGTCATTAGTGTAGTTATAGGACCGATTGATAAATTCAAATATATTTTGAATAATTTTATAATTAAGAGTAAGTTATTGGACTAATTTGGTATTTTATCTCATCTTGAGGACAAGGTATCCACCGTCTGCAACAATAACTAATAAAAATATTATAAGTATAATTAAACGAGCTCAATAACAACTGATTATTAATTCAACCAAATTACTCCCTCCGTCCCACTTAACTTGTCTTGTTTCACTTTTGTACACAATCCAATGCACTTCTTTAACTGCTAATATCTTAAAATGTGTACAACAAAAAATTATGTAAAATATATGTTCTAAAACTACATGGTTATACGATTCTAACAAGACCCAACTCGACTATTTTTTTCAAACATATACATGCAATAAAATCGAGTCAAAGTAGAACAATGAACAGTGTCAAAAAGTCAAACAGGACACGTTAGCTGGGACGGAGGGAGTATTAAAGTGGTCTTACAAAAGACAATGAGAGTGTATACCAATTGAACATAGAAAAAGAAAAGGAGAGAAGAAAAGATACGGTGTTAGGGTTAAAGACAAATCGGCAATTGAGAAGCATTCCTTGTCCAAACCCCCACCCATAGTCATTCTCATTTTCACAATCAATCATTCAATTTTCAAAACAATAATGGTTAGATAAGCATGGAATGCAATAATTGGTTTTTGGGTTTTGCTCAAATGTTGATGTAAGAAAGTCCAAATGACATCACATCTTATAAGTAATAATCAAACATCTACATCACAAGCATTTTTAGGTATTGGTAGAGTATCAGGTACCCTTTTTTAAGCTCATGCTAATTCCTCTAGCCGAATACATTGGCAAGCACACATCTCCCTTGACAATTCTTCATTTTGATTATATACATCATTTATGTAAATAAGATATCAATGTACTTCTCGACACATATTTATACTCCATTTATTAGAATTGAGTCCACCTTGCTGCAAATAAGAAACAGACACATACACACAAGTATATTTGTGGTCCATATTCCATAATACCCCTCTTATATCACCTTATTTCTTCCTTTGTTTTAATTTTATAACTAATGCATTTGGTAAGAAAATTCCAAGTGTGAATATTCCATGCCATCCAGCTCGTGGAAACAAGAAGTCCACAAGTAGAACCAAAATGGGCTAAGTTGAAAAAGAAAACAATGAACAAGAAAGAAATGAAAAAATTGAAAAAGAGTGAACATAGAGGCATAGCCTAAACCTTGCCCCACTCTAGAAAAGGAAAATAAATTAATTAATTAAAAATAAAATAATACTAGTACCCAAATTAATAATGTATCCTACTTACATTAGAAAAAACAAGCCTAATAAATGCATTGACTCATGTAACTGATATAAGGGTCTAATAAATCCACTGACAGGCCACAAGTGATTGTAAAATGAACTATAATCAAACATCCATATATTTAAAAATGAATTTAGAATCCACATCACATTCGTATTTTCTTGCATAATTAGAATAAATTTTAAGACGACTCTTGCATGAAATAATTTGAAATCATTTACCTAAATCATCTTCCCAATCCAAAGCAATGCATCCAATCAATGCTATTTCTTTTTTTTTTGGGGAGGCAAAGCCGAAACAGAAAAAAGAGATTGTAGGAGTTCATGCCACACAAATTATAAATGGAGAAATGGGAGGGATAGGGGGTGGGTGAGAAATCGAATCCCCAATCATAAAATTGGAAGACAGAGACTACGAGCTACTTCCTCAGTCTCATTGTTTTGATACGTTTGACTTTTTGATACTATTCACTATTTAAGTTTGATTCAAATTTTTACCATTGTTAGGGATATTTTTAGTATTGTGAAGATGTTCGCTATATTTGTGGTTGTTGCAACATCATGCCAACAACGCTTATTACTCTTCCCTGGAAAAGCACAGAAAAGTACAATGACGTGGCATTTCCCCTAGCAGGCCTTAGAGGGTTTTAGATGGGCCTTAAAACCCATATAAATACATGTCTTCGTCCTTGAGGGATGGTGAGTGCATTAAAGCCGCAATCTCAGCTCAATTTACAGAGCATTAGAAGATTCAAAGCTGGATTATGGCGATTTGGAAGCTGGAGCCATAATCCCCCCAGTTCGTTGTTGACAGTAGGCAGAAACAACCATTCTACAGCTGGATATTTCTTTGTTGTTCTGACTGCTACATGCTTATGGGGATTTGAGTTTGTGTTTATGCATTTCTTGGCATATCTTTAGTAAACACAACTTGTGCTTAGTTTGGGTGTTTTTATCACCACCGTGCTTGATTTGTTGAGTAGCTAGGATTCCTCAAACACCACCTTAACATCTGCTGGTGAATTGCTTGCATTTGAGTAGATAGTTGATACTCCCTTGTGTTTCTCTAGTCTAGGATGAGTAAATAGAGAAGTTCACTGGAATGAAAGGATGTGTAAGGTGTATTGATGTGTGATTCAATGGTTTGTGTGAATCTAGTGAAATCCTGGCTTGGAGCCCCCAGATGTAGATCTGTGGATCGAACTGGGTGACCAAATTCTTGGTGTTCTTATTTTATTCCGCACTCTGTTCTATCTGTCTTGGTTGTTGTCTACAGGTTGTTGAGACTATGCTCAAACAACACTTACAGGGTTTTATCTTTAGCTTGGGCCTGTCAATCATAGTTATGTAAGAAAAAATATAGTTAAGTGAGATCTTGTTAGATTCGTCTAATCTTGTAGTTTTAGAATATCAAATTTTTATATTTTTTATTGTACACAATTTAAGTTATTAACCGTTAAAAAATGTATATCAGCATGCATGTCAGGTGGATCCGTAGCAAAAATAATGAGACGGGGTAGTATTGTTTAAACATTTAATAATAATAATAATAATAATAATAATAATAATAATAATAATAATAATAATAATAATAATAATAATGGTAGTATTAACATGGTTGAAATACAAATTTTCAGTAAACAATCAGCATTACCACTGGAATTTAAGGTCCAATAACCTTAGTTTTTGCTTCCTACCCGCCAATAAGGGTGATGCCGTATCAACATTAAAAAGAAAATTAAGACTAACCATTAGACACTCACAAGTCACAACCATATGAACCAACTCGAATAATATTATAATGTAAGAATAACGAGTGTTTAAACCACTCCTCATGGAATATACTTCCCCAAGACACAAGATAGAAAAATCAACATATTAAGATATGAGAGGCATGGGCTTCCACCACTCATTTCCTAGCCTGTATAGATTGTTGAGAAAGGAAAAATAATATATATATATATATATATATATATATTAAGAGATGAATGTATTCCAATTTTTTTTTTATAACAGAACATCTTAATACTATTATATTAGCAAAATTGCTTATTTCATTACGAAGGGAGAAGGAATAATTCCATAATATATATTATAATTATAATTCACTTCTAATATTTTGAATCCCAACTCTATTTTTTTAGGAGCCGCCTGGGAATCCCAACTCTATTTGTTTTGGTAAGTAAACAGAAATAGTTTTTTTTTATATGCATAATAGAATTGGAACAAATGACATAGGAGATCAATTCTTTTCTTTCCCATTCTGTATGGATGTAGTGTTTAACTTCATTAAAAAATTTAACTCATATACACTGAACTTAATAGGTGTGTGCAGCATATTCGAAAGCAGATGTGGGCACAGATGATTTCAACTGCAATAACTGAGGTATATTCAGATACCCAAGACTCACGGCATTACAAAGCTTTGTCAATTCTAAACTCAAATATGTAACTATCTAAGGACTAAGATGTCACTGTGTAATCCCACGTGTAGTGCATTAACTAACTTAAATCATTGTCACACTAATCACAATTTGTCTATTTCAACAGATTCAGAGTACATGCTCATTGCACCTATTTGACACCCTTTTCTCATTTCTTTTCACTGTAAAATTAATTGACATGCTACAATAGTAGAATAATGTTGCAGCTGATAGTGTTCAAGTTTCTAATAGGAGATTGGAGAGTAATTACTATTTCATTATCATTTTTCTGTGTATATATTTTCATATAGTCTGAAAAAACATTAAAGTTTAAGGGATTGTATTTACATCCCCCAATTAAGGTAGACCACACTCGTGTAATTATTCAATGTAAGATGTAAGATTACTCCCTTAATTTATTAACCGAGGAAGAACTAAGATGAAGATACAGAAGATCTTAACCAAGTTCTAAAGAGGTTATAACGCATAATGTTTGCTAATATTACCATAAACTAGAATACGAACTAGGAAAGAACGAATATAGACATCAATCAAGATTGAATAATGTCGTATGAGAATGGTGTTTTCAACAAGTTTAATAAAACTCTGGTTGGCCCAAATGGAAGTATGAAACCAACGGGCATCATTTAAGGATTAAATACTTTCTAGGCAAATATTGCAAAGTACAAATTGAGAAGTACTGTGCACATTGAAGGGTATGGATGATACAGGTAAATACACTAGCATTCAAAAGCCCAAAGAGTGACCCTATTGGAGTTATGGACATAAGCCTCTTGCAACTTTGGACAGTTGCCGGGCATTGTTGAATTTTAGATTGATTCTTCGGTAGCAAATAATACTCTGATGTAGCCCAAAGAATAGAAAATTAAAGCCATATGCAACCTTACCGCAGGCTTACTTTAGCTTTGTACTTGCTGTCCTTGGACATCATAGGGTGTTGGGGCAGCCAGAGATACTGATCCAGGAGCGTAACACAAACTGGGATCAAAAGTTCCCTGTAACAGATAAATTAATATCAAAACTTGATATTACGTCAGGAAGTGGAAACAGTTTGTACAGGGGTACAAGAATTATACTGTGGTAACTACAAGGTTCCCAGATGTGAATATTAATGGGACACTGCAACACAATGGCTATGCAAAAAAAGTGAAGTGATATACGCATCCGCAGTGTCAAGAATGTAAGGAAATTCGGTAGGGAGTGCATTCCAACAGAATGATAATATGGAAACTAAAAGTTATTATAGTTCAAATTTGCAGCAGTTTATAAAGATTGAAACCAACATCCATTACTCCCAAAGCAATGGAGCTGATATTTAGGCTTGACACTTGAGGCCTTATTAGTATTTAGAGAATTCCTTGTAGAGTTTTAGGCCAACAAGAACCAAAGAGCATCTCATGCCAATCAGTAAAACACACGAAACAATACTCCACTAACACACCAGATACTATATTGCACATTATCTCTAGAGAAGGTTTATTTTCAAGTACTCCTGAACAGTTAATGTCTATAATCTCACAAAGGCTGAAAGGAGGCCACTGTTTGCGCATTAATTACGACAAACTTTTACAAACTTAATTATACAGAATTACATATGCATCTTTACTCACACTAGCACTTTTAAAATAGTAATAACGGTAATAAGACCAAAGAACAAAATAAAGATACATATAAACTCTTAACTGTAGGTCTCCAATTTGCATATTTCAACTGTGGTTGATGCAAATGGTATTTAAATAACTAGATAACTCATAACTATCATCCATTAACCTTCACATGGGTAAGTTGAACAAGGAAAGTAAGGATTTTGAGACTTCGAGAAATTTTCATTCATATGCCCTACAGTCCTACACAATAACAAGCCTACCTTTTGATAAGTTAGAGCAATAACTTACATGTAAATATGACATCAATACTCACTTAACCATAACAAGAACTTTAAAATCAATAAGGGTGTGATCAGATCAGGGGATTTGGATTTAATGGAGGATTTAAAATGAAGGTATTTCAGATACTAAGTATTTCAAATATAATAAATTCAAAATCTATTGTTTAGAATAGACTTTAATGCGTAAATAAAAATTGAAATGATATACTTCCCCTGTCCCCTTATTTATGTCCCAAAACTTTTGGACACGTCATCCTATGCATTTGTTTAACAATTAATATATTAACATGTCTAGAAGTAAAAATTATATAAAATATACTCCTATTTTAAAACTATGCAAGAAGACAAATCCAACAAGATCTCACTTGACTATATTTTTTATTAAGTTAGGTCAAACTTGTACTGTGAACATTATTCCAACGGAAGGTTGGAGGTTCGATCCCCACCGGCCCCCTATCCTTCCCTTTTATTCCCCTTTGTAATTTGTGTGGCATTGGCTCCCACCACCCCTTTCCAAGCCTTTTAATGGCGGCTCCAAAAAAAAAATAGAGTATTTGAAATGACAAGTTAATAGAATGCATTTAAAAATCCAAACAAATTAGTGTCAACATATTTTTCTGTTAGAAGAATTTGAAATCCATTTTTAAGCTGAACAATGTAAGTGATTTAAATGATGCATTCGAAATTGATTAACTTCAAATCCATCCATCCAAATAAAGCCTAATGGTTTTTCAATTACAATGGATGTTGCAAGATCATCACAAATTTTAAACCTAAGCACGAATTAAATGGCGACTTAGAAAGGTTTTTCAATTGATAATTTATTTGAAGCTCTTAGAACCCCATGTGATACTTCCTCTGTTTTGAAAAGATTGCAACATTTTCACACAGACACTTTAACTTAAAGTTTTATCATAGTTATACAAGTTAAAATATAGTCAAGTGGGATCATAGTTATACAAGTTGAAATATCGAACTTTTAGAATTTTACTTGTACCGAACTTCAGTTATTAATGGTTTAAAATATGCACTGAACTACGTGCGCTGTGAGTCCGTAGCAAAAAATAAAAAACGGAGGAAGTATGTTATTACACCAGTGCTAAAAGTTTCACTTAATGAACTTGAATGTTGAAAAGGCAGCACTCATTTAAATTTGGAAAAGGTGTCAGACCTGATGAGCAGCTGGTTCAAGAATTCCCTGGTGTATAGAATATCCAGGATCTGGTAGGACATGAATATACATCACGCTTGCATCAGTCATCAGTTGGTCAATACAAGACAATTGATAAAATTAAACAAACATAGTGCAACAATAGCTAGCTGCAAAATTCGTTTACCAGGGTTAACGGCCACAGCTGAGACAGCCACCATTGCCCTACTCTCTGCAATTGCGAGTTCAGAACGTAACTTTTCAGCTTCCTGTGTCAAAGAAATTAGGTGCTTCTCCATTGCTTCACTAATTTTTAAGTTGTGGGACTGCATCTTCCTTTCATATTCAATTGCATCCCTGTTTCATATGGAAAACCAGAAGAATGCAATAACATTATTCTCAATTCTTAATCACACCAATACAAGAGCAAAAGACACATTTCTGGCAATGTCTGTCATATTAAACAATCACAGAGCCAAGTGTAAGAATCAAGATTACCACCAATCAAATTGAAATTATGTTGCTTGCATAGAAAGTTAGAAACAGATGTACATGCACAGAATGAAATCATATTAACAAGGGAATTTTTGAGAATAAGGGTATTCTACGACAAATAAATTGCATATTGTATTACTATTTCTGCATGTGATAAATCTTCTATTCATAGAATCAAAATGAAATATTTATCATAAGCACTTCAAGTGAATTAGTTTCATGCTCTGCTCTTTAAGAATATGCCTATAAAGTAACGGCTGCCGCATACACACTTATAAAGCCAACTTCACAGGAGAACAAGATTGCTTGGCCATCTCACCAACTGAATAAATGGAGCCAACCACTGCAGATCTCCTACCGCTTGTTGAGCCATTGAGCTGCAGACCAGCTTCAATTATTTCTTTGGGTTATAAAGAAGAATTAGAAGGGTAAGGCGGAGTAACAAATCAAGCAGAAGGAATGGAGATATATAGGGGCCACACACTATGTCTGCATTTTCTCAACTTTGACAGAAACTTGTTTAAGAATAGGGAAAACAAATGTAATTGAAGGATAATGACATATGCCTTCTATGATTCGTATTGTAGTACAACACAAAGATTATCTCAATCAAGTATTTTGATATCCCATGACTGTCAACCACCCTTCCTTTTATGTTTGATTTTAAATATGGTAACAACATACGGGCACATGTCACAACTCGAAAGAGTATCCCTTGAGATTGAGTATATGTATTTTATACACGTACCATAACAAATTCTATCATTCTTAATTGTATCCATGCATTCTAGAAAGTAACTTCCCTCAGATAATTGATCATAACAATTCGAAAGCTCTCCACCGTATCAATGTGCAGACACGTGTCACAACTCACAAGGGTAAGCATTGATATTGAGTATACGTATCTGATACATGTGCGACACCACATGCCATAATTCTCAGTAAACCCATGCAATCAAGGAAATCTTTTCCATCAATTAATTGGTTATAACAGTTAAAATACTCGCCGGTATAGCAACTGAGAGGAAGGAAAGAATTAAATGCTCAGGCAAGAATGCTTGAGACTGATAACTGATTGACAGAATAGTAAACTCACAAAACAAACAACACAAATATTGATTACTAGAGAGAAAATTCATCTCTCTCGCTCCTTTAGTTGCTATAGTAACGTTCTTCCGCTTTCCACAATCCAGGTGCCATACGAGATCTTTCTTCACAAAGTTACAAAATAATATTGTAGTCTCAGAAGAAGATATACTCAGTCTAACTATAATAAAAAATTAAAGAACTGTTTCATAATAGAAAAATGCGCATCCAGTTACTGGCCAAAAAACAATTTTATGCCCTAACCGATTGTGTAAAGTTGATGTTAGGGGTTTAAGACTGCAATGCAAGAATCAATACATATCAGAAACTAATTGATGAACGAGAGACACTAGGAATTGAATTAACCCCAAATTAGATAGACCATTAAACGATGACGGAGTTCCAATTTCAATTACAAAAAAGAGGAACTTGATCATACCTTCCTCGTTGGACTTCTTTATGCATCATTTGAATCTCAGCCTTAAGGTCAGACAGCTTCTGTAACTCCGTGTCCCTCCTAATCTCACCCTCAATTTCCTTGAGCTTCGTGGAGAGTTCTTCGCGCTCAGCTATACGTTCCCTAACCTCAGCCCTAACTCGATCCAGTTCCGCATAGAGCCCCTCAATCGGGCGCGCATCGGCCTCCAATTTGAGGTAACGCTCGTAAACCTCGCGCACCTGAGCATCCTTCTCGGCCTTGACGGAGGAGGCGGTGGCGGAGAGGTGGCGTACCTCCTGTTGGACGGCTAAGACGTCTTGCTTGAGCGCGACATGGGTGGCAGCGAGGTGTTGATTGTCGAGGATGAGAGATTGGATCTCGCGAGCCTGGGCAGCGATGCGGTCCTCCATGAGATGCGCGGGCGGAGGAATGCGGTGGGAATCGTCGATGGAGTGGCGGAGGCCTTGGGAGGACATTGGGATGCGATTGCGCGCCGCCATGCGATTGAAGTTGGAAGTGGTGCTTTCAGTCAGAAAACTGCAATTGTGATGGCCAAACCAATTTCGGATGTGTCTAAATGGCCTTTATAAAGTGCCTTCATAGTTCATAACTTCATACCAGTGACCAATGAGGAGTATAGACTATAGACGCTAGAACATTACTTCTTTATACTTCCTCGTCTTGAATGTTTCTTAGGTGTCACTATTCATACATATATTTTTACTTAAAATTTTGTCATAGTTATATAAACTAGTAAATAACCCGTCGAGACTCGACGGGCATAACTTTATATTCTATATAATTTATATATATATATATATTTATATTATATAAAGTAAAAATATAAATTACATTTTGAGTAATGAAAAATATGTAATGATTTTTTATATATTCAAAAGATAATGTATATTATAATATAATTTAATAATTTTTAAAACTAACAAAGAAATTATATTATACCGTATTCTTTAGCTTCTGTAGTTTGTCCGGTACAACATAACATATCAATAAAAATAACTATTAAAATAATATTTTTATTGATTTGAAATTTAAATTAAAGTAAAATAAAATTTAAAAATAAGTATGAGGCATATATGAAAATTTTTCTAACAATTTGCTGAAAATTTTATTTGTGAAAATTCATTGATAGGGGCTAGTATAACACTATCTTTTAAAATGTTTGAATTCGAAATGGTGCAGTTTATATTTGTATATGTACTTTAAAAAATTACCGCTATAGGATCACCCGTAGAGTTCATAGGAATATCATCCGAAAATATTACATCTAATTGTACATCTTCAAAATCAATACTCGTTTTACCATTACCTACATCAACTATCCATTTTGCAAATTTTCTATTATATATAAATTTTATTGTAAACAACAATTCTTGTAGTATCTTGAGTTAATCATTCTTAATTGCATATTAATATTTTTAGCCACATCTTGCTAGTGACAGAAATATTACAACATAACTATTCATGACTAAAAACTGATTTTGGAAGATAAAATCCGACATTCTTTAAAGATTGACATTAACTTTTGTTTATAATCATAGCAGAACAAACTATGAGTGAGAATTTTCTCATCTCAAATCGAATAAAAAATTTGGTTAAATCAAATAGACTCATAATCATTTTACCAATCAAGAAAAATAGTTTAACCCCAACTATCTAATTCCGCATCTTGGTTACTATCAATCTACTTCCATTACATAATTTATTTGATGGATATATATTCCTAAGAAGCATGATTATGCAACCCTCATTTAACTATATTTCATAATTCAATAATCCAGAACAATTGATCGTGTTTATGCAACCCTCATTTAACAATATTTCATGATTCAGTAATCCAGAACAATTGATTGTGTTTAGATATTCCAGTGAAAATAATTCATTGGCATTATCTATGCTTTCATCCTTTTGACAAATATTTGTTAATTGATTGTAGTAGAGAGGCATTGATGCTTTGGTGACTGTGAACTCACTTGTGTTTTTGTGGGAATAAAATAGATTATTTCTCAAAAAAATTGTTAAAACTGATATATACATACATTTTCATTTGCAGACATACATTTCATGATCTAATTATTGATTGTAGCAACAATCTCATTGGTAGGGGTTATTATATAAATTTTTTTTTATTTGAAGTGGTGCAGTTTATATTTGTATAAGTACTCTCAACAATTGCCGCCATAGAATCTCGCGTAGAGTTTATAAAATTATCATCAGGAAATGTAACATCAAATTTTACATCTTCAAGATTAATACCAGCTTTACCAATTACCATCACGTACATGAAGTATTCATTGTGGAAATTTTTGTCATATATAATTTTCATTGTAAATAACATTTCTTATAGTATCTTAAGTTAATCCATGTTAAATACTATTAATACTTCGAGTCCCACTTTACAGTGACACGAGATATTGCAGCATATCATTGACACGGGTAAAAATTAGTTTTTGAAGATAGAGCCTAACCTTCTTTAAAGGCTTACATCTACTTTTTTTGTTTTGTTTTTTATAGTCATAGAATAAACTGCAAGTGGAAATTTTTCCTCTGAAATCGAATGGAAATTTTGGTTAATTCAGATGGGCTCATAATCATTCTACTAATCAAGAATTTTCATCCCAAATATTGAACTTTGTTTTAATGAGAAGAGGGGTTCAATAATTTTTTGAGGTAATTTTTTTGCAGGTAGAATTCTCGTCACAATCTAGTAGAATACCAAATCTAGAATGTGCAATCCTATCTCTTAGAATGAGTAAGGGCCTAAGGGGTGATATTCCATTGGATGCTACAGATAGCACAATATTACATTTACTATGAAGGGCTAAACATAATACTACTTTCTACATAAATTATCGATAAATGTCTTGTCAGTTCCACCACGTAAAGAAAAATTAATCAACACTCATCACTATCAACTACAGGCATTATATTATTATAATCATTATTCTTATCATTAAGCAACAAAGGTAATAACTTAGCATGATCTGCTTTCATTTCTTCCATATTATAATATGTCTCTTCTAGTATCAATAGATTATTTGTTTTAGACGTTAAAACTTCATTTAGTACCGACATTCCAGAGAAAATTTCCAAACTTATAGAATTTGCATCAATTAGCCTTTCAATATGAAATTACTTTGATCATTCACAATCACAATTTTCTAAGTATTTGTTTTTCGTCAATTACAAATTTGTTAAAATATAGATTAAGGAATTACATCATCCGTTTTTTAAGTGTTACACTTTCACTTTTTGGGTGTTTGGAAATAAGTGTTACATTACCATATTTGAAATATTTTGAAAGTTTAATTTTTACTAATTATACTTAAATTATTAATTTTTTATGTTCATTAAAATAAAACTCAAAATGAATAAAGTCAAAAGTGACTTATTTTATTTATTTAATTATTTCAACTAAATAAATTTTATTAACTTACCTTAAATCTTGTGTCATTTCCTAGTGTTACACTTATTATAAAACGGATGGAGTATTTCTTAAAAAATATTCCCTCCGTCGCACTCAAAGTGTCTCATTTTGACTTTTTAATGTTGTTTATTGATCAACTTTGACTTAATGTAATCATAATTATATAAAAAAAAATATAGTCAAAATTTGGTCTTGTTAGATTTGTCTAATCATGTAGTTTTAGAATATATATATTTTACATATGTACATTTAAGATATTAAATTTTAAATAAATGTATTGGACCACGTGTCCAAAAGTTTTGAGATAGAAATAATGGGACAGAGGGAGTAGATTTAAAAAAATTAAATTTTCCACTTTTAAGCCATCACAGCCCGAATTCAGACAAATTGCCTAAATTTAGGCACAAAATCCTTCTAATAGCCCATTTGCCTAAATCAAAATATCGTGGCTCCAAAGTGGAGGGACCTGGCCTATTTTAGTTATTATCTCTTTACTTTATTTACTGATGGATCTATTCTCTACTATATAATTGCATATTACTTTTAAGAGAAGTGACATAGTTTTGTAAAAACCTAGCTTATATATACATTAATTAATATATACAAATATTTTTTATATATTCATTAATGTATCTTTTACTTAATAATATAAATTCTATATATACACTGCAAATTCCATTTATATTTAAAATTCCATTTTAGAAAAATAAAAATTGTGGGAACTCCATATAAATTGGAAATTAAATATCTTTTAAAAACTAAAAATTGGGATTTTCACATACACATTAACATATCTTTAACATGAATAAATAAATATGACGTGTAATGTATATTTTGATTACATCATTCACCATACAAAAAATATAATCAAAGTTGAGACCAAACCTACATAAAATTACCGACATTACAATATGTCCACCGTATTGAAATATAAACGCAACATAATTCTTAGTTGTCAGTACAAAAGCTCGTCATAATCCTATGGCCTATAAATAAATTCTAAATGCAACAATAGAATTTTAAAAAAACAAAATAAAAAATACAAAATAATAAAATCTAAAATAGTTCATATAAAAAAATGCAAATAAATAAAATCCAACATAGATAAAACAAAAGATGCAAAATTTCAAATTTTATCTTTTAAATCTTTATAAAAGTGAATATATAGTGATAGAATAGGATGATAGAGTGAGAATTTATAAGTAAATGATAGATTTTATACATGATAGACTAAAATCTATAATGAATAAATAAATAAATACAAAAATCTAAAATTAGTAAATTAAAAAATATAAAATAATATAGATAAAAATAAGATATGCAAAATTTCAAATTTCAAATCTTTCAAATCTATCAAAAAAAAAAAATCTTTCAAATCTTTTTAAAAGTGAATATTATAGGAATTCCATATATTTCAAAAACTGAAAATCTAATAAATAAATAAAAAAAATATGAAAATCTAAAATTGATAAATTAAAAAATGCAAAAATTTATAAAAATTAGAAATTTGAAATGGAGACACCACATTAAATGTAGGATGGGTTGTTCACTAATGCTTTAATATATATATATATATATAGATTAAAATATAGTTGAATGGGATCTTGTTAATTTTAAATATAAAACTTTTAGAATTTTTTAAAATACCTAGTCATAAATAAAATAAAATAAAATATGAATTCAAAAAATATATGAAAACAGAGGAACTACTACCTAGTCATAAATAAAATAAAATTTTAAAAAATTAATATCCTTTATTTTATGTAATTCAATACATATTTTTAAAGAGTTATATTTCAAATTTTATAAAAAAAAAGTGTATAAAATTTTAATATTATAAAACTATGTTATTAGACGAATCTAACAATATCTTACTTTATTATGTTTTATCTTATGTAGTTGTGTTAAAAAGCCGAATCAAACTTAATCAATGAATAGTATTTACTATGCAAATGTTAGATTCTTTAAATTACGGATAGAGTACATCAATTAGACTATTTTAATAAATGTATTTGGTTTGGGAATATTCTGTATGTGCCGAACAAGTGTATATGTTAAAGTAGTACTTTGTATTTACTGAGTATTCGACTCTTTGATCATTTAAGATATGGAGTAACGTAAATAAAATAAAAATAAATAATATGGAGTAACGTAAATAAAATAAAAAATAAATGAAGTATTGAAATGAAAGCATACCTCTAAAGGCTTTGTATCAGACTATGGCTGCGTTTGGGAACAAACGCTAGCGATTAGCGTTTAGCTTTTAAAATACATACTAAAAATAGTCTAAAATCCTATATATAGTAAACATTAATTATAGTAACCGCCAAGTTTTAATCTCTAATCTCTAAACTCTGAACGCTCATCTCCCCCTGCTTTTAGCTTTCCAAACTCCAGACTCTAAACTCTAATTTAAAATTGCAGTACCAAACACCATTATTCAAATTTAAAACTAATTTTCACCATTAATTTCAACTCCAGACTCTAAACTCTAAACTCCAGACGCTAAAATCTAATAATTTCCCAAACATACCCTATATCAGTACTTATTGAAGGGTCCGGTTATGGTGCGATTGAACAAATCCGCAGCACATCAAGGCGAAAATCTTGATCGTCCAATTAAAATCCAAGGATTGTAAATGCAAAAGGGTAAAGTTGTCCAATTAAAATAAGGAACGGTTTTATTAATTACGAAATTAACGGATTAGTACGTATCTTTAACGGATTTACTGCATATCTTAAACGGATTTGTATCCTAAAATATCTTACAACAGAAAAAATCACTAAAAATCACTATGCAATTATTTTTAACGAAATTATTAATTCCTAATTAAAACATTATTCTTTTCAGCGATACATCACTATGCTTCATTTCATCGAGAGTGTACCATTATTTTCAGCGATACAACGTTATTCTTTTCAGCGAGGGAAAGTTATTCATTTCAGCGAGAATGCCACATTATTTTCAGCGATGACTTCAAATTCCTTTCCCCGAGATGTGCAACTAATACACTTTGCGGAGATATTATATCTTTTCAGCGATGCAGAATGCAGGATGCATCATATGTTTTTATTTTTAACGAAATTATTAATTCCTAATTACAACATAGTACTGTCACAAATAATATTAATTTGTATCATTATTTTCAGCGATACAACATTATTCTTTTCAGCGATGGAAATCCCTTCATTTCAGCGAGAGTGCGTCATTATTTTCAGCGATGACTTTTGAAAAATAATGGTACACTCTCGATGAAGTGCAATTGTTTTCGTCGAGATACTACACTTTGCAGAGATATTATATCTTTTCAGCGATGTTTACGTACTCTTTTCAGCGATGAATGATATACTCTTTAAGCGATTTCACTGTGTACTTTTCAGCGATACATCATATGTTTTTATTTTTAACGAAATTATTAATTCCTAATTACAACATATTACTGACACAAATTATATTAATTTGTATCATTATTTTCAGCGATACATAGTTATTTTTTTCAGCGATATAACTTACTTCATTTCAGCGAGAGTGTGTCATTATTTTCAGCGATGACTTGAAAATAATGGTACACTATTGATGAAGTGCAACTGTTTTCTTTAAGATACTATTTTTAACGAAATTATTGATTCCTAATTAAAACATATTAATTTGTATCATTATTTTCAGCGATATAACATTATACTTTTCAGCGATGGTATGTGCTTCATTTCATCGAGATTGTACTATTATTTGCAGCGATGATTGAGATTCCTTTAAGGAATACGCTTTGCAGAGATGTTATAACTTTTCAGCGATGAACAACTATTCTTTTAAGCGAGTTCACTATGTACTTTTCAGCGATAGATCATAAAAACCGCAAATCACTGAAACAATTCGTAAACACTAAAATCAGTTAAATCCATTCAAAGTTATAAAACATTCAACACCATAAATCAAACCATAAATCAAACATTCAACTTTCAACATTTCATTCAAATCACAGTCATAAAACACATTCAACACCACCATTCAAAAAAGTCATAAAAACATCCAAAAACTTCACAAAAAACAAGTCATTCCAAAACATCACAATTCAAGAGTCATTCAAAACACATTCCAAAAACATATTAAACAGCCGGGATATTAGCTGGATCAGAGATGGCTTGATGCATCGCCCTAAGCCTATGAATCAGATCTTCCCACATATTTGTAAAAGCCTTTTTGCGTTCTCTCCACTGCCCTGGAGTATTTGCAAATGAGACTTTAACGCTGCGATAGTGATTTGACATTTCACGCAGCTGTGTGGGATCAAATGAACGTCTGTTCACATCACCACCATTAGATCTGCCTTCATTTTGGAGGACACCAATATGAATATCCAGAGCTTCGAAGTGGGGATACATGATGTTATAAGATCTTTCAGCAGCCTCAATATCAGGATACTCAGTTATAATTTTCAACAGAAATTCCTGTGTTTCAACATATAAGAAAGATAGCTTATTAACATATAAGATACAAAGCAATTCATAGCACCGAAACAATTTTTTGAAACAACCATAATCAGTACAAAAACAAACATAATCAGTTCAAAACAATCACTAAAACAACCATAATCAGTACAAAAACAATTCATATCACTAAAAAACAACCATAATCAGTTCAAAACAAAATCATTAAAAACAACAATAATCAATAAAAAACAATTAATAACTAAAACAACCATAAAACACTTAAACAACTCATAACCCTAGAACAACCATAATCAGTTCAAACAGTTCAAACATAAACACTGAAACAATTCGTAACCCTAGAACAACTATAATCAGTTCAAAAAAGCATTAAAAACCATAAATCAGTTCAAAACAATTCCAACCAAAAACCATTCTAAACATTAAAACCATAAAACAATTTAAACCATTAATCAAAAGGTTCCTAAGCATACTCAGTTGTAATTTCAATAAGAAATACCTGTGTTTCAATAAGAATATCCTGATGCTTCTTCGGCACATACCCAGCGTTTAACATTTTTTCTATCAAATCATTCAGTCCGCGCGCATTGTCACACGTGGGATGTGTATCCTTCAGATAATTCCCGAACATCTCCCAGCATTGTGTGAACAAGTCGGATGTGCGACTGGAACTCTCTTCCGTGCATCTTCTTTTGGACGACATTTTTGAGAAATGAAGGTGATTCCGATTACGGTTTTGAGAAATTAGGGTTTTGAGAAACGGTTTAGAAATGAAGATTCGAGAAATGAATGTGATTTCTTTTATAAGGCTCGCAGTTTAAAAAATTTTCCGAGGCCCATTTAATTTTATTTAGGCCCATTTCATTTAGGCCACTCCATAAAAATGAAATATATTTCCTTCCATCGCTGAAAACAACACAGACCGATCGCTTAAAATACTTAACAATCATCGCTGAAAACAATATAGAACAATCGCTTAAAATGCTATATTCACATGTACAAACATTATGTCGCTTAAATGAATGTATAAATATGAAATTTTCAGAAAACTCAGAAAAGAGAAAACATATCACAAAATGCTTGATGTCCATCGCTCAACAAAACTCAGAACTCAGAAACATACATACAAAATCAAAAACGACGATCTATCACCATCGCTTAAAATGCTTGCTCTCTGTCGCTGAAAAACATACAAAACCATCGCTTAAAATGCCATTTACACATCGCTGAAAAAATTGCTCTTGAAAAATTAGAGAAAAATGGATTACTGACACATTTCTCAGAGAAATACTTCAATACAACACCAGCATCCCCTACTTTTAAATTTCTTTGCCGCCTTCTAACAAGTGCATTCTTCAAATCGTCCTTTAAAAATCCTACAAGTCCACTACCTCCAGCACCCATACTCAACAAGTCATACGATGACTTCAATGACAATCCAACTTCTTCATGTATACCAGCAACAACACTGTGTAACTCATCAACTCTTCTATTCGATTTCAACATATGCTTCATTGATGGTCCATGCAGATCATGATTATGATCACCACAGAAAAACACAACTCTATAAAATTTTTCATCAGTTTTATAATGTAACCTCACCTTTGCTTCACAACCAGTTCGGGTTTCATCACTCCTACGAAATTTCAGACTCTTAGAACGACAAGATGAATCACTATCCAACAAACAACCACGACGAAATCCTTCCTTATTGCACGCATATTGTAAATAGAACAATCTATCAACTTCATGTGGCTTTGGTCTCTCATACATTTTCCTTACCGAGAAACCTAAACTATGAGCATAATCACAATAAAAACTAAACACATCATCAGCTGTAACAAAACTTAACTCACTCCAATTTATGTTGCCTGTGAAGAAATAAACAAAGAATTCCCATTAAAATAATAAATACACGTAGCTGACATAAACCATCGCTTAAAATGCTTAACGTCCATCGCTGAAAATGCTAGACAGTTATCGCTGAAAAAGCTAGTAATGCATCGCTGAAAATGCTAGGCATGCATCGATGAAAATATAATGGTTCTATCCCTCATAATCACATGTACAAACGTTTTGACGCTTAAATGAACATATAGATATGAAACTTCAGAAAACACAAAAAAAAAGAAACATATCAAAGAAGAACTCAAAAACGCTAGAGAGTTATCGCTGAAAATGCTAGTGATGCATCGCTGAAAATGCTAAGCTTACATCGATGAAAATATAATGGTTCTGTCCCTCATAATCACATGTACAAACGTTTTGACGCTTAAATGAACATATAGATATGAAACTTCAGAAAACACAAAAAAAGAGAAACATATCAAAGAAGAACTCAAAACTCAAAAAACATACATAAAATCAAAAACGACGATCTGCGATAAAAATACTCAAAATTCGAAAATGCTAAAAAGTACCATTGGACGCAGAACTCGAATCTGAAAACGTTGCCGACGCATTCAACGACATGCTAATCGCATTCATAATTGCCAACAACTTCCTCACACCGCCGCAACACGTACAGAGCAAACAAAAAACAGAAGAGAACTTGTCACCAAAAAAAAAAAAAACAGAAGAGAACTCGGAAATCCAAAGAAGACGACGTCCAACGGCGAACAATATGGCAAATATATGAAATTACTTTTCTACCCTTAGAGTTAATCTCAATCGTCGATTTTTAAAGACAATCAACGGCTGTAAATGCCCACAGCACATCAAGTCAAAAAGGGTGATTGCACCCTAACGAAATTGCTTATTGAAACTTCAGTTTTCCAACGCTTGTTTTCGTCCCACCGAGATCGAATTTTCAGTCAGTCAAGTAAATTTTAAGTTCGAAACAAACTTATTAGCATTAAACTTTTGAATTTGAAAGTGAGTTAAAACTTATTTTATGAACTCATTAAAAAATTTAATAAATACTTACTAAAAAATTCAATAAATATCTAATAAAATTATATACTATAGTCTAAAATTATTAAAATTTTATCAAGTTTAATTAGTTGACCTGTTTTTTTTCTTTAAGTATTAAAATATGTTCGAGTTAGATACATTTATTAAAATGAATGAGACAAACTGGAAACGATCCAAGAGTTAATTGATCAAACCCAGATCAACTCATTTATTTTAATAAATGTTGTGATGATAAGTGAGCCTCTTTGTAGTTTGTCCATCCCATGAATCCTTAATTTTATTGGTTTATACTTGTTGGGGCCATGGCCACAAGAAGGAAATTGGATCGTACAATATGGGCCAAGAAGGATTTTTAAGAAGAATTGGACTTAAAATCGATTGAGCCGAGAAATTAAAAGGGAACGATCCAAAAAAGAAGAAGAAACCCGAACGAAGGGAGATTTCGGAGGGAAGAGATTTTGGCCGAAATAGAGCCAAGTCAGCCGATTGAGGGAGACGAAATTCGGCTAAAGAGAATAGGCCGGAGGAGCAGTTATCAAGCTCCGGCTATAAATAGGGGATGTCATGCACAGAATCCAAGAGATCAATTCAACCCCCAAATTCCTTTATCAAATTTAATTCTTTGTATCTTTACTGCTTTCTTTACAGTTTTCCTTTACAGTTTTTCCTAGACTCTAGCTTAGCTTGTAGCGGTTACTTTCCAAGTCCACCGTTGTTTCTCAACAACTGGTAGTTTGGTTCCTTTTTCCGGTAAATTCGCCGTTGTTTCTTAACAACCGGTAGATTCTCCATTGTATCAAGTTTGCCATTTATAAATTCAGAGAATATTCAGTCAAGTTTGGGCGAATTATTGTTAATCCGGACCCGTAATCGATTTGATCCTTTTCCGATAGCCTCCCTTGAGGAGAAAAAGGTCATTGGCTCATCACCAGCCAAACAGTGGCACGCCCAGTTGGACTAGAAATGGCATTTGAACAGACAACTCCAGCGGTTAACACAGCGGCAAGGACCGATCTGCCGCCGATTCAGGAAGAACACACAGCAGAACCAGGTGAATTCCCCCCGGGGTTCCCTGGACCATCAAACTTCCACAATCAGGAGTTTCCACACGACGATCTAACCACGCGGTTCCGTGATCATGTCCAATTTATGGTAGAAGCGGCGGTTACTAATTCTGTTCGCCAGATAGAAGGCAATATCCTGGCCGCAATGCCAGCTATGTTCAGAGCCGAATTAGCGAGTAACATGTATGCGATGGGAATGCAGAATGCACAGATGGCGCAAAATCCACCACCTGCGATGCAAAATCCTCACAACAACAGCAGGCCTATCGGCCGCTAGGAGGGCAAGGACCACGGCCTTTCGTCCCTCCGCATCAGAGGCACGATCAGCAGCAGAATCAACCGCCTCAACAAGTAGTGCAACCGCCTGCTCCAGTGGTTCAACAACAATACTTACCACAGCAGCCGAATCCACCACAACTGGTTGACAGGGAATTAATTGCTGAGATAATTTGTACTTAGTTTGGAAATCTCATCGGCCAGGAGAACATGCCGATGTATAGGAAGCCTTACCCCGAGTACATCGAAGAGCAGTATCCACTGCCTAAAGGAGTAAATGTTCCAGATTTCAATACTTTCTCTGAAGAGGTCGGCTGGTCTACGATTGAACATATTGGCCGATTCACAGCTCAATGCACCAGAATTGCGCAAAACGATTTTCATAAGTTGATATTGTTCAGCTTATCGTTAACTGGTCCAGCATTTGAGTGGTACATTAATTTACCACCAGGATCGGTTAACACCTGGGCCGAAATGGAGCGGTTATTTCATGACCGATTCTATAACACCAGTCCTGAGGTATCAGTGGTTGATTTAACATCAACCAAACAGAAAGCGACAGAATCAGTCACAGAGTTTATAGAGAGATTTTATGTCGTTAAAGCTCAGATGAAGACAATGCTGCTAGAGAATGAATATATTCAAATCCTGAAGCAAAATTTGAAGTTTGCCATCAAGGACAGATTGATGGTCACAAGACCAAGGACTGTGGCCAAATTAACGGCCGAAGCTATAAGAATGGAGACTTATTTAGCGGAGCAAGCGGCTTTCAAATCAAGCCGAAGTCAAAGTGGCAGATCACAGCCTATCCAGTCAGCGGCATCGTTTGCAGAATCTCTGGATAGATGTGAAATCGAGGAAGAGTATAATACAGATGATATTCCTGCTTTAGCCGAAGTAGCAAGGGCTGAACTGGTGATAAAAAAGCCCATGACATGTCCTGCTCTTCGGCCAGTCAGAGGCAAGGAGAAAGAGGGAGAAGTTAGAGACGAATCTCAGAGGTTTTATTCTTTCGATCTATCTCAGATGGATGAAATATTTTATTATTGCCAGAAGAACGGATTGTTGGAATTCAAGGGAAATCACCCACAGCCAACCAAAGAGCAACTGAAAGCCGGGTGGTGTAGATTTCACGGATCGGCTACTCATTCTACAGCAGTTTGTGGACATTTCAGAAAGCTGATCCAGAAGCATGTGGACGATAGGAAATTGAAATTCCCAGAAAGACTCATGGCAATTGATACGAATATGTTTCCTGTCGCTAACATGGTAATGGTGCACCCCGATCAAAACAAGTCTGTACACGATCGTTTGGGCGACCAACCATCGACCAGTAAAAGCTCTGTGCATGATCGGCTAGGAAATCAGCCATCGGCTCAGAAGAAGGCAGGAGTATGGAGACGGTTAGGATCTCCGAAGGGGAAAGAAAAGATTTCAGATGTTTCGACCGATTAGGGAATTATGAAGTAAAGGAATGGATTAAGCAATCGGACAAACATCAGAAGGTCGAATTCGGAGATGAGAATGAGAAACCAACGTTGAAAATCACAACCAATGGTTGGGATTCAGAGATGAAGTTGAAAACCGATAAGCAGAACGGCAAGACTGTGATTCAGATCACAGTTCCCGAAGATGCTGTCACTCCCGAAATGAAGAAACTCAGAAGGCCACCAGCAAATACTCAGGTAGGCCGATGGGTTCAGAATTCCCCAGAGAAGAGGCATTTCGGCCAACGCCTATTTGAGAATTCAGCCTGGAGGGCAGGGGAGGAAAAGACTCTGAAAGGAAAGGGATCGTATCGTACTTTCAAACGAAGAATGCAGCGGCTTAAAGCAGCTGGCGCATTTGAGCAAGAGGAGTACGAAATGATGCATATAGAAGAGGACTTCCCAGACGATTGCTCGTCCTCTGAAGGAAGGATCCTCAATAAGGTGTTTTCGGCTCGATTGAAATCAGCCGAATGGAAGGAAGAAAGAAAGCTGAAAGAAGGGCAGGATCGGCAGAAAAACAAAACTGAATTTCGGCCAAAAATAATGCAGCCGAAAGCCGATAATGAAAAGCCGAAGGTAAAAGAGGAGTGGAACCAGTCCGAACTAGGGAATGGAAACCGAAAACAAGTATCGTCCCGAATAGTGACACACTTTCGATCGGGCAGTTCAAGTTTGGTTTCGGGTCTAGTGCCAATATGGTAGGAATGACCACAACAACCGAGGAGGAGTACTGGTCTGATTCTGAACCAGCTGTGGTCTTTTGTCAGAAGGAGGGAGAATATTTCGGCGATGAAGAACCCATTGTGGACTTCTGTTTCGCCAAACTAGAAGCACTTCAGCCGGAGGCTGAAGCAGAGAAAGTTGTGGAAGAAGGTTATGAAGCATTCATCCCCGAAGCTCAGCCAAGCACGATTTTACCTCCGACTGCAAAGATGTCTCAGCATGTGAGGCCTTTGTATGTCGAGGGCTGGGTCAACGGGAGACCTCTCAGAAGAATGTTTATTGACGAAGGAGCAACCGCCAATATTATGCCATTATCCACACTAACGAAAATAGGCCGCTCGAAGGAGGATTTATTGCCCACAAGAATGAAAGTGTTAAGTTTCGTAGGAGCTCAAACGGCGGCCGAAGGATGTATTTTAGTGGATGTAATGGTTGGTACAATCTCGATTCCGACCATGTTCTTTGTAGTGGACGCAGAGGTTCCGTATGCGGCCCTATTAGGCCGATGCTGGATCCATACTGCTAGATGTTTACCATCAACACTTCACCAGAAGATATGGTTCTGGAAAAAGGATGGTTCAATCGAAGAAGTGGATGGTGATCAGCCTCCGTTTCCAGTCACCACAACTGGCCGAATTGATGGGGTGTTATACAAAGAGCCCATACAACCATTCCTAGCAGTGGTAGGGCAACGATACCCGCAGATTGTCGAATGTGACTGGACAGATTTGGGGTTCGAGGTCAGATATCAGGCCGATGTACGGCCGAACGATGAAGAAAGTAAAGAATGAACGAATAAGCTAAAGGAATGGTCGAGTTCGAATCGGCCGAACTCGGATAGACGGGAGAGAAGGCGAATTGGAGTGAACTCATGGATGCTATTCCAAAACGAACACCAGATTTCAAAGCTCAAGATCCCTAAAAAATGGTCAATGTTGGTACAGATGAGCACCCAAGGGAGATCCCATTGAGTGCGAATTTAGATCAGCAAACGACGAGCCGATTTAAGGAGGTGTTAGTAGAGTTCAAAGATTGTTTCGCATGGGATTATACAGAGATACCAGGATTGGAAAGATCGATTGTAGAACATAGATTGCCAATCAAGGAAGGGTTCAGGCCGCATAAACAGCCGGCCAGGAGGGCAGCGCCCGAAATTGTTCCAAAAATAAAAGAAGAAATAGAAAAGTTGTTAGCGGCTGGATTTGTTAGGCCAGCTAAATATGTAGAGTGGTTGTCAAATATTGTTCCTGTAATAAAGAAAAATGGGAAATTGAGAGTTTGTATTGATTTTAGAAATCTCAATATAGCCACTCCCAAAGATGAATATATGATGCCTATTGTTGATTTGTTAATTGATTCGGCCGCAAAACAGGGAATGTTATCCTTCATGGATGGATATTCTGGATACAACCAAATCTTTATGGCCGAAGAAGATGTACATAAAACAACATTCAGATGCCCTGGAGCAATTGGAATTTATGAATGGGTGGTGATGCCATTCGGGTTGAAGAATGCAGGAGCCACATATCAGAGGGCCATGAATTATGTTTTTCATGATCTGATAGGAGACTGCGTAGAGGTCTATATCGACGATGTCATGGTCCGATCTAGAGATGTGGAAAGTCATTTGGACGACTTACGAAGAGTATTTGCGAGAATGAGATTACACGGAGTTAAAATGAATCCAGCCAAGTGTGCTTTTGGAGTGCAAGCAGGGAATTTTCTTGGGTTCTTGGTACATACCAAAGGCATTGAAGTTGATGCAAATAAAACCAAGGCCATCCAGGAAGCTAGGCCTCCACACGATAAGAAAAGTTTGCAAAAATTCCTCGGACAGATCGGTTTCCTGAGACGATTCTTGGCAAATGCGGCCGGGAATTTGAAACCATTAACCGATTTACTAAGGTTGAAGAAAGAAGAGGAATTCAAATGGGGAGTCGATCAACAGGAAGCCTTCGAGCAACTGAAACAGGCTTTATCAATCCACCAGTATTTGTTCCCCCGATTTTGGGCCGACCATTGAAGCTATATATAGCAGCGGCCGAAGAGTCTATTGGAGCACTATTGGCCCAAGAAGACGATGAAGGAAGAGATCGTGTGATTTATTATCTACGACGAATCCTTAGGGATGCAGAGCTAAGGTACTCGTCGATTCATAAATTATGTTTGAGTCTTTATCATGCATGTCAGAAGCTAGAATATTATATTTAACCAAGGCAAGTGATAGTGGTGGCTTCGGTCGATATAGTCAAAATTCTGATGAATGATCCGATTAGTAGCCGAAGAATGGCTAAATGGGCCATGAGGTTAAACGCATATGATTTGAAGTATCAACCACTCAAGGCTATGAAAGGACAAATTATAGCCAATTTCTTGGCCGATCACGCAATACCTCCGATATCAGACGATATTGAAGAACATGTTCGGCCGAAAGTGATAGACGAAAAAGGAATAGTGTATCTACGCCCATGGGTAATGAGGTTTGATGGTTCCAAAGCCGTCTCAGGAGTTGGGGCAGGGTTCACACTACAGACAACGAAGGGCAAGATACACAGGTACTTCGTACAATTACCGAACTCCTATACTAATAACCAAGCGGAATACAAAGCGTTAATTTTGGGGCTACAACGACTTATAGAAGAAGGAGTGAAAGCGATTATAAACAAAGGAGATTCGCAAGTGGTTATTCAACAATTGTTAGTAGATTTTTCGGTAAAAAGTTCTCAACTGATTAGATTATATGAAGAGGCAATTGACTTACAAGAAGAATTCGATGAGGTATATGTTGAATACATCCCCAGAGAAAAGAATGAATAGCAAACAAATTGGCTCAACACGCAGCCAGATATCGGCTAATGCCGATAGCAGGGAATGTGGAAATACGTTTGGCCGAAACAGAGAAGGTCGAATGGATAAAAGAGATAGCACGAACATTGGAAGATCCATCCGAAGCTAATACAGCCGAAAAGCGGAAGGCGGTGGACTACATAATAATAGGAGGATTACTCTTTAAACGAGCCATCGATGGAGTGCTACTCAGATGTGTTGGAGAAGAGGACGCGAAAAGAGTAATGGGAGAAGTACACGAAGGAATATGCGGTGCACATCGGGCAGGAAAATCGATGAAATGGAGTATCATTCGGCTAGGATATTATTGGCTGAAAATGGGAACAGATTGCGAAAAATATGCCAAAGGGTGCCGCGAATGTCAGAAACATGGGCCGATTCAGAAGTTACCGGCCGAAGAGTTACACATAATGATCAAGCCATGGCCATTTCGAGGATGGGCCATGGACATTATTGGAAAGATTCATCCTTCTTCATCGAAAAGGCATGAGTTCGTGTTGGTAGCAACAGATTATTTCACGAAATGGGCTGAAGCTCAGGCATATGTTAGCATTTCTCAACAAGAAGTTATTGAATTTATTAAGAGACAATTGATTTACAGATTTGGAATCCCACAGACAATTCTAACGGATAGAGGAACAGTATTTGTGGGAGAAAAAGTCAAGGCCTTTGCAGAAAAATACGGGATAAGAATCGTGCATTCATCACCATATTATCCACAGGGAAATGGGCAGGTGAAACTTTTGACAATTTCCGTCCCACGAGCTTTTGCTAAAATTATACCAGGTTAGATTTATTAAATGAAAAGCGTTATGATTCACGGGAAAGGGTTTAGGGATATATCAAGATTATTAATCTTTTTATTACTCAAGTATGGTGCTTTGGTTTCAAATGGCGCTGTGGTCCTCTCTGTCATGAAATGTTGACAAATCTCATGGCATAGCCGGGATAGGTTGATCTTCAGCCTGTCACACTGAGGATCCCCGGTAAATATGCCATGATACTTCTCATCAATTCTCGCCATAAGATTTCCTGCCATGAAACTTTTGACTAATTCCCACTACATGAGTATTTTCCGAAAATCTTGGTCCTGGTTTAGGTTTTATTTAATGAAACCAATTTATGATGGCGGTGTTGTGATTAGGGATATATTTATACGTAGTCATGTTTTTATTGCTCGTAGTTAAGAAACTGTGCCCCCGAAAGCGCACGGTGTCAAAAATTGCAGTAATTTATAGTAAGACCGGATCGTTCACTGGAGGATGTGCGATAGAAGCAGGTCCCACGTCGTTTTACTAGATTTTCCATTCGTATTGCTCAATAGGGTTGAAAAATGATTAATATCCACTAACATGAATTTAAACTAGATCTTGAAAGCAGTTAAATTAATCTACAAAGCAAATAAATCTATCCTAGAAAACAGATAAGAATTATTCTAGGAATGCAGTAAACATTATCTACGAAAGCAGGGAAAAGGTGCATTGTGCCAACCGTGAAGTTGAGTCACAATGTAGACAGAAGGGACAGGAAGAAAAGAATGAAAATTGGACAAGAGTGAGACACAGCAATATTAAACTTCCATTTTCATACGCAGATCTTTGTTTGGGATAATTCTATCAGATAGCTAATTCTCATGCTCTCAATAAGGCTTTCCCTTTAACAGACAGGTACTTGCTATATGAGTTCACATGTTCTTAAGACCGCAAATTCTAAGATACCACAGATTCGTAACTGCCCTGGCCTGGGTGTGTTACTTCATCTGTGGTGGAAAAGCAACACCCGACACATCATTTATTGAAATGCCAAGTACCACTATCATTCTCCCATGTCACACCCAAAGATTTGAATCAAGCCCTAAACTATCCCTTAACTGTCAATCCTAGTAGCAGTTACACAACTCTCAATACAACCGAGTGACCTCTAATGAAAGCGGTTAAAAGAAAGCGGTAAAGAAAGCATTTAAACCTATCACTCGGAGGTTTTGAAAATCTGACCCTGGTAGTAAAAGACAGCTCCCCATCAGAATGAAGGAGTATGGATCAAGAATTCCCGGCTCTCAGTGAACCACTAGTGTGTTCACTTCCTTCCGAGTGATTATGAGACACAAACTAATGAAACGAACTAATAAATTAGTGCGTTCCGGATGCACTCACTCAGGACTCAAAAGTAGGCTTTGGCAGAAGAGGATAGCAGTTGAAAGAAAACTCAACCCTATCTTGGAAAATAACCAAGGCCTGGATGATGTTCCTCTAAGATTATTTACTACACTGTATTTGAATCCAAGTGGACCCCATCTCGGTGTAGCACTTAATCTTACATTTCCATCAACCAGCAATTTTGGAAAATAATGGATTTGAAAATCATTCCCTGTCAGGTACTAGACTCTCAGTTAAAACACAGACCCTTTCAGTCTAGGCGAGACCTAATCGCTGAATCTGCTTCTTAATTGCCCAAAATACAACCCTTGACAGAATATGAATTAGTCATAACTGATGAATTTATCCCTTACTCAGATCCGGATTTTATAAGGAGATTTTTGTTGGAAATTTATAAAGCAATATCTGTTTAAAGCAATATTTGTCTAGACTTCTATTGTCCAAGGGAAGGATCCC
The DNA here is from genome assembly GCA_030278955.1 of Hygrophila difformis. Classification (NCBI taxonomy): domain Eukaryota; kingdom Viridiplantae; phylum Streptophyta; class Magnoliopsida; order Lamiales; family Acanthaceae; genus Hygrophila; species Hygrophila difformis. Next base: position 44,205,659 of record JAOANR010000010.1, read on the forward strand.
AAAATAAGTACAGACCACAATGGTATATAATATTATCATGCATAAAGATATATGGAAGTGTAAAATTAATTGACCCAAAATATAGATGCGGGTCTAGACAGAAGGTGAAACACAGAATGAAGTGGTCAAGGGACCAAAGTAATGGCAGAATAATCAGGTGGACTGTAAACATCTACTGTCCAATTTCCCAATCACTCGGATGGAGCGAATTTAGACAGCTTAGACCCTATAATGGTGGTGTCAACACCAGTTGGGCCTCCACTGTCTGTGAATTCGGATAAAAATCTACATGCTTCCCTTCTATAATGATCATCAGTTGGCATTGACTGATGCCAACTGACTCCCAGTACGGGTTGGGATTCAGGTTTGGAAATTAAGATAATAAAAATAAAACTGTATCTGGATGGGAGTCAGCCGAGCAGCTATTATAACCCCGGATGGGCGAACCGCCAAGGCTTCCACTGACAGCCATCCAGACCATACAAAATAACAATTAGTAACTAATACCCAGAATACGAGCTAGTTATCCATGAGGGAGTACCCGCCAACATTAGTCTGATGTATTCTTTACTAATGGTTCCACACAACACACAAAGACAAAATAAATAAGAAACAAAAGAAGATCCCTTGTATGAGAGACATTGGTTTCTCATGCAAGGTTGTGGATTGGGTCCACAATTGATGGTCTTAAATAATCCTTCCTACCATAATTAATTACAGTCCAGATTATCTGTTTAAGCCATCGAGGTTTTGTTTATACAAGAATGTTTTAATGGCAATTGAACAAAGGTCCTTTAGTCATGATGATTATTGAAGTTTGATTATTGCTAATCTCAATCTTTAATCATTAATGAGTCAAGGGTTCAATCAGTTAAGTGATGCAAATGGAGAATCAAAATTTGGGCAGCATAACACCCTATATTGCAATTCCAGAATGTTACATCCTAACCCGTGGGGCTATGATGTGAGTGTTGCAACATAAAATAGGGAGAGAATGAAGTTTGTTTGAGATTAAATAGAGGGAGAGGAACCCTTGTCGCGATATCATAAATTTTGTCGCGGACCGAGATCCGCGACATGGACACCCCGACAAGTTTTTAGAATTTTTGGCAGCATAACGCCTCTTTGTCGCTATGCAAGATTTTGTCGCGGAACGTGGTTCCGCGACAAGGGTGACATCGCGACAAAGTGTTTTCATAAAATTCTAAAGCATTTGAACCCTTGTCGCTATGCATGGAAATTTTGTCGCGGAACGTGGTTCCGCGACAAGGTGTTCCGCGACAAGGTGTTCAAAGATCAAGGAACATGGCATAATTTTTCTGTCTCAGAATGGGATTTTGTCGCGGAACGTGGCTCCGCGACAAGATGATTCCGCGACAAAAAGCCATGAAGACAAAATGCAAGAGTTTGGCTCCTTTGTCGCTATGCATGGACAGTTTTGTCGCGGACCGTGGCTCCGCGACAAGGTATTCCGCGACAAAGGGTTTTTAAATTATGGAGACAAGTGTCTTGAAACACCTTGGTCGCGGAACAGCCATTTGTCGCGGAACGTGGTTCCGCGCCAGAAGGCGGTTGGCGCCCAAGGTGGTTCAGGACAAAAGTCAGAAAAAGCAGAAATGAACAGTGGCATGCAAACAGCGTGATCTCACCCTATTTCAGATCAAAAAGTTATTCTAAGCTAAAAATAAGCAAGAAACATTCAAAATAAAGAAGAACATGCTTAAACAAAAATAACAAGGGAGGGCAGAATATTAAAATAAAGCAGGAATCCTAATCTAGGGGTTGATCGCACATCCACACAACATTATCCATAATATGCCAACAGTAAACATAAGAATAACAAAATGGGGGTCAAATGACCCCAAAATGAAAAAGAAAGCATAAATCCATGGGGTGTGAGACCCATTTCATGATTTGGGACACAAATGATGAATGTTTTCCCATATTATTGAAGGGGTGTTGTTAATACCCATGATTTGGGTATTACAAACCCTAAAACAAGAGTTTAGAAACCAAAACATGGTATAAAGTGGCTATCTAAATCACTGTGAACAGTAAAAACACTAAACTAAACTAAACTAAGAGGAAGAATTAAATAATACAAGAAAAATAAAACTAAGCTACACTACCTAAGAGAGAACTCCTACTGCTTTGCCTTCAAGAACTTCTAATCTCTCTACTGGCCAACCAACCCCTAGCTCATGGGAGACACCTCATATTTATAGAAGTGTAACCCTAAGCCCATGGGCCTTGATTCTAGCCCATTGTGTCTTAAGACATCACACACATCACAGCTTTGTCTCGGAGCATCAAGTTGGTCGCGGAACACACTGCATGTGGCAAGGCTTCTCGACTGGGTCTTGTGTCTCTATTTGTGCATCTTGGTCGCGGAACATGCCTTTGTCGCGGAGCATGCCATCGCGACAAAGGTCATCGCGCCAAGGGGCTTGGCAGGTCTCCTCTTCATTTGGGCCATCTTGGTCGCGGAACATGCCTTTGTCGCGGAACACTGCATCGCGCCAAGGGGCTTCCGCGACAAAGGTCTTCCTGGGCCTGCTGGATTGGGCCGGATGGGCCGAAAATATTCTTTTTGTGGGCTTTTCTATCTTTTTCCCATCTTTTTGTTTCCTTTTCTTTTTCTCATGTTTTTGGATTTTTCTAACATAAATATGTAATAAAATTACATATTTATGTCTTTTTCACGCCAGCTTATTATTTTTACAATTATGCATAAATCAGTCCAATTCGACTGCTTTCTTACTTAATGTAAGACCGGAATGCGATCAAATGCCCGTTTAAGACACGGAAATGGATTGAAAATAATGGTCATTTTTTGCCATTATCAGCAGGCAGAGGCCACTAACAAGCAACTGATAGAAATTATAAAAAAAATGATTGAAGATCAAACGAGGAAGTGGCATGAAAAGTTATCCGAAGCATTGTGGGCTTATCGGAACGCCAAGACTTCAGCAACAGGATTCATGCCATTTCGGTTGACATACAGAATGGACGCAGTCCTTCCAGCCGAAATAATGGTGCCGACTCTGAGAACAAGTCAAGCTGATTTGATGTCGGCCGAACAATACGATCTATCAATGAGAGATGAATTATTGGAAGTTAATTCCGATCGGGTGCAAGCATTTGAAAATTTGCAGAAGAATAAAGATATTGTGGCCGATTGGTATAATAAGCGAATTCGGGTTAAGCGATTTGAAGTCGGTGATTTAGTGTGGAAAGTTATATGACCACCCAAACAGAAGGATGGCCGATTAGGGAAGTGGAGCCCCAATTGGGAGGGGCCTTTTATTGTTCAGACAAAATTACCGAATGGAGCATACATATTAGTCGACGAAAATGGAGAGCAAATGTTGAATCCAGTAAATGCAAGATATATGAAGAAGTATTATGCTTCAGTTTGGGATTAGACATTAAGTAAACAGAAAGATAAAGATTTTATTTCATGGATGAAATAATACAAAGAGGAGCTACTTCGGCCGAAAGCGGCGTCGATAGTCCGGAATTACAATATACAAGGGAAACACCCTATTCTAAGCAGGCAAATACAAGGGAAAGGTCCTAAGAAAAGGAACTGGAGGATTCCCAGCCTTGTACAAATGCCACCTAGAGCTATCGGCGGTGGAGAGATCACTGATTACAGAACAACAGCGCCGATTAACCCAACCACCTAACCTCGGCCCCTGGGAATGCTATAACGAATGGTACAACGTCCCAGAGGTAGAAGTCAAATTCGGGTACAACCTTCGCACTATCTCAGACAGAAGTAGGAGGAGTACAACGAGGCAGTCACCCAAAATGGTGGAAGGGAAAAGAGAACGGGGAAACCACAAAAAGAAGTGGGTTCCCCATTAGACAAGGTCCGACAGGATATGCAACTGCAAAATCGAAAAGAAGCATGTCCGCATAGCCGTCGAGACCTTCATTTGGAATAACAAATAGAGATCCTCGCCTATACGAACATGGTGGGAAAGATGTTAGCTGAACTCGTGCCGCATGGGCAAAGGGTTTTCGTACCACGTTTGGAGATCCTTGCAAGAAAATATGAATCATAAACCATGGGGGTACTGGAGATAAAGGGTTGAGTAGAGAAAAAAAGGAGAATCATATTACTAAAAAGGAAAGAAAGTGAAGAGGTGATAGGTAAACATCAACAAAGGCCGGGTATTTATAGGAGAAGGATGAATACTCGGCAGAGGAAATGGTCAATATTAAAAGCTATTTATGGGAAGACGTTATAGCTGATTCCCGATAAAAGCTGCTAACATTCAGAAATTAGTAATCATGAGTACCGGAAAACATGGGATTCGAGAAGATACGAATCATAGTTGCAAGAAGAAAAAGATATGCATCCATAAGTACATTGTTTCGGCCAAATACAACTTACAAAAAGGAAATGGCCGAAGATAACTGGTAAAGACAGCCGAAATTCACATCCAGAAAAATATGCAAGTCTATAACAAAACCTTGCAAGACAATGGTCTATATATATATATAATAAAAAAAAAGAAACTAATGATCCTCGTTGTCGTCAAAGTGAACATCATCGTCCAATCCTTGTAAAGCGTCGATAGAAGGATTAGGAGAGGATGTTATCAGACTCGGGTCTGCTGTGAACGAAGGGCCAGGAGCATTACTGGATGAAGGACGATCGGTGGCTAGATCAGCACCAGAAGGAACACCAGATTTCCCTGGATAAGCAGAAGAAAAAGGACGATGGACTAAGAGGACATAAGGAATAATCAAGTTAAAGAAAGAAAGAGAGGGGAATAAAATACCTGCAGGGGTCTTCGAAGAGGGAGGAGCATCGTTAGACGAAGAAATTTCCATTTCCGAAGGGTCTAGAGGAAATAAAGTTGGGGGAGAAAGGACATAAGCAGTGCTTTTCCCACCAAGGCTTTTGATAGCCGAATCAAGGTGGCCGACTAAAGATTGAGTATCGACCCACTTCTTTTGGAAGGTACCAAGTATGTAGTCGTTAAAGCTTGACCGCATGGCCAAGTAAGAAGCATCCCGATGGGAGTCCAAAATCTTTGCTTTAGGAGCTTCGGCCAATTGACGGAGAAATTTTATCGATCGTTTCAAACCGACCGATTTCTATCTAGTTTGATCTAAAACCAACTGCAACTCCTGCTCCTTTTGTTGAATTTAGGCTATCTCTGAGCGGATCGAAGAAAGGTCCTCGGAGTACTTATGTTCCCGGGATTCCGTCTCAGAAAGGATATCCATTTGAGCCCGATACTCCACCGAATAGTTGTTAAAAATAACTTGAGAGGCAGCCACGGCTTCGCGTTCGGCGGCAAGTTTGTTTCGCATCTCTAAGTGTGCTCTCAGTTCTTGGTCCAAGGAGAGGACAGACTTCATAATCATCTGAAGAGGGCCATTCAAGTTCAATGAAACCATCTCCTCATGAAAGTGTTGTTCAAGATGAGACAAAAGAAGAAGGATCGGTTTCGGATTAACAAATTCTACGTCGGATTGCCTAGCGATCAGGTTACACAACTTGCCCAAACAATCTCCAAGATGGGCCGAAGGGTCTGAAGGGAGGGAAGTCGAAGGCACAGGAGAGAAGAATTCATCCAAGACATGCCGATCAGGAAATGAAGACAAAGGGACCGGATCGGCAGAAGTGTCACCAACAGTCGTACCACCAGGTATAGGATCAAGAGATCCCAAAATCGCCGAAGATGGAAGTACAGTAGAATCCCCAATTGGTCGGAGAAGGTCAACCGAAGAAGAAATAACAGGATCGGTCGAAACAGGGCCCTAAACTAGTCGCTGAGGTTCGGCCAAAGAAGGACCAATGGGAACAGCCGAATCAGTAGCACCAGTCGATGCACGGGGTTCAGTAATAAGGGGATCCGAAGCGGCGGTCGAAACAGGCGAAATGGTGGACGATGGCAGAGCAGAAGAAACCTAAAAAAAATGAATGATGATCAGCTGTAAAAGAGGGAGTGCACAAACAGAAATATAAAAAAAAAAAAAAAAAAAGAGAAAGGGAAAAACAACGAACCATAAGACGAGTGGCAGGGATTCTGCCAAGAGGAGAGCGGGAGGAACGCTTCCTAGTCTGTGTAGGAGGAAGAGAGCTAGCAAGAGGGGCCGAAGACGAAACAAGTCTTTTCGGCCAGGGTCCGAAGTAGAAGGACGGAGGACACCTAAGTTCAAAATGGCAGCCAAATGAGTAACACAAGATGAGAAAGAAGATAATGATCAAGAAGGAAGCATACCTGGACGAGAAGAAGAAGGCGAATCGAGAAGACGCTGGGGAGTGGAATCCGGTGAAGACAGAGGATAAGAAGAGAAAGGCAGAATGGGCGAGAAACCACTTCGCCGCTGAAACTTTTGACCAATTACCCACACGAGTATTTTCTAAAAGAGTATAATAATCCCGATTTTGAATTTTATTTAATGAAAGCACTTTATGAAGGCGGAGTTGGGATTAGGGATATATTTATAGGTTGTCACATTTTTATTTACTCGTGTTAAGAAACTGTGCCCCCGAAAGCGCACGGAGTCAAAAATTGCAGTATTTATAGTAAGTACCGGATCGTTCACTGGAGGATGTGCGATAGAAGCAGAGCCCACGTCGTTTTATAAGATTTTTCACTCGGTTACTCGATTCAAGTTTGTGTTTTAATTATCATCTACTTGACATAATTTAATTCTAAACTATGAAAGCAATAAAGTAAAGCAGATAAAATTATTCTAGAAAGCAGATAAATTTATTCTAAGAAAGCAATTAAAATTATTCTAAGAAAGCGATAAAATTATTCTAAGAAAGCAGATTTAAAATGAGACAGAAGGGACAGGAAGAAAATAATAAAAATTGGATAAGATTTAGATAAAACACAATTAAACTTCCATTTTGTTACACAGATCTTAGTTTGGATAATCCTATCAGATAGCTAACTCTCATACTTCCTATACCATGTTCCCTTTAACAGACAGGTACTTACAGTAAGGATTTACATGCTTTAAGACAACAAAATCTAAGATACCACAGATATACAACTGCCCCTGCGCAGAGGTATGTCATTTATCTGTGGTGGACAGGCAACACCTGACAAATCATTAGTTGAAGTGTCAAGTACTGCTATCATTCCCCCATGTCACTCCCAAAGTTTCTAATCAACCCTGAACTATCCCATAACTCTCAAACCTAGAAGCAGTTCCACTACTTTCAATACATCCGAGTGACCTCAAAAGAAAGCATTTAAAAGAAAGTGGTAAAGAAAGCATTTAAAATCGTATCACTCGGAGGTTTCAAAAGAGTTACCCTGGTAGTATAAGAAGAGCCCACAGTCAGGATGACCGGATGTGGATCAAGAATTCCCGGATCTCGGTGAACCGCTCGCAGTGTTCACTTCCTTCCGGGTGGTTATGAGATACAAACTAATGAAACGAACTAATAAATTAGTTCGTTCCGGATGCACTCACTCAGGACTCAAAAATAGGCTTTGGCAGAAGAGGATAGCAGTTGAAAGGAACTCAACCCTATCTTAGAAAATAACCAAGGCCTGAGTGCTGTTCCTCTAGAATTATCCATCACGCTGTATTTGAATCCAATTGGATCCCATCTTGGTGTAATACCCAACACCGAATTTCCAACACACAGCAATTTTGGAAAATAATTGATGTTTGAAAATCATTCCCTAAACAGGTACTAGACTTTCAGTAAGAACGCAGACCCTTTCAGTCTAGATGAGACCTAATCGCTGACTCTGCTTCTAATTTTCCAAAATCAACCCTCGATCGAATATAAGTTAGACATAACTGAGGAATTTATCCTTTTCTTAGATCCGGATTTTATAAATGAATTTTTGTTGGAAATTTATTATGAGACATCTGATTAAAAATCAAGACTTCTATGTCCAAGGGAAGGATCCCAAAATAATTAGACCACAATATTTACATAATATTATCATGCATAGACTGTGATCTCTGGTTTTTCATTTGGTTTTTTCATTTTTCTAGCATGTATAGACTGTGCAGAAGAAAAATGAATTCAATTTGCTCTAGTAGCCAAATTCTGCAAATCGTAATCTCTGGTTTGATTTGTTGATATTTGAAAAATTTAATTCAATTTCATATTAAATACTTATATAACAATAAAATAGTTTAGAGATACCCATTATATAGGGGTGATATCGAGTCGAGTCGAGCCCGAGTATCAAACTATTTGAGCTTGACTTGATTGAGAAATTTGGCTACTCGAACTCGAGCTTGAGCTCGAGTCGAGTAGTCAAGTTCGAGCTCGAGCTCGACTCAACTCGAGTTCGAGTTCGAGTAGCTCGAGTATATATATATATATATATTTTAATCGAGTCGAGTAGTCGAGCTACTCGAGCTCGATTAATTTTTTTTTCATTCTCGAGCTTGAGTTCGAGTCGAGTAGTCGAGCTTATCGAGTTTTTTTATTTTTCTTTTTTTTTCGCATTTCTCCTTTTTAAAAAAGGAAAAAAAAAAAGAAAATGAGTCAAGTACTTGATATTCTACTCGACTCGAGTTCGGGTATTATATACATAGGCTCGAGCTCGGTACTCGACTTGAATTTTTCTAGTACGAATCGAGTTTTTTCCAAACCGAGTCTCGAGTCGAGTTCAAATAGCTCTACTCGTTAAGTTATATATTTTTAATGAACTTTTGTATCTAATCGTAGGTAGAACCAACATAAAATAATACTCCCTCTGTCCCATTTAAGATGTCTTGTTTCATTTCTGCACACAATCCAATGCAATTTTTCAATCGTTAATATCTCAAAATATATACAATGAAAAAATATGTGAATTATATATTCTAAAACTACATGATCATACAATTCTAACAAGACCCAACTCGACTATTTTTTTAAGATATATATTTGGAATAATATTGAGTCAAAGTTAAACAATAAACAGTGCCAAAAAGTCAAACCAGACATCTTGCCTGGGACGGAGGGAGTAAGTAAATGAATCCAGCGGCCCACGTACCGCCGCCGCCAATTTCAACTGCCACTTGTTATTTACAATTCGGGAATTTCCCAAATTGTAGGAACCCTAATTTGAAATTTCCGTCTTTGGGGCATCTCTGCGACGTGAACAGCAGTAGGTATATAGTATATATTTCTTTCCCATCTTGATTAATTGTGAATGTTCCCAATTGTCCCGCAATTTGTCAATGTCGGTCTCTACCAATCCATATTTCTAAACACCGTATGGCGATCATCCTCTCACCCTTTACGGAATTTTTGCACTACTACCTCGCTCTCCATCTTCTATGGCCGCCGACGCTACCCCAAAATTCAAGGAACCCGAGCTGATTCACGCTCCGCAGAAGCCCGAATTCAATCCAGTGGCGGGGCACGACGGACTTCACTTTTGGCAATTCATGGTTGCCGGCTCCATCGCCGGCATGGTTGAACACATGGCGATGTTTCCCGTGGATACCGTCAAGACTCAAATGCAAGCGCTAGGCACCTGCCCTATCAAATCCGCCAGCGTGAAACAAGCCCTTCAGTCAATTCTGAAGTCGGACGGTCCCAAAGGTCTCTATCGTGGGATTGCTGCTATGGGATTGGGCGCCGGCCCGGCGCACGCGGTTTATTTCTCCGTATACGAGGTTTGTAAGGAGACTTTCTCAAGGGGGAATCCGGACAATCATTTGGCGCACGCTGCTTCTGGGGTTTGTGCTACGGTTGCTAGTGATGCGGTGCTTACCCCAATGGATATGGTGAAGCAGAGGTTGCAGTTGGGTAGTAGTCCGTACAAGGGTTTGTGGAATTGCATCAGGACAGTTTGGAGGGAGGAAGGGATTGGGGCGTTTTATGCCTCGTACAGGACAACAATACTCATGAATGCACCGTACACAGCTGTGCATTTTGCGACCTATGAAGCCACCAAAAGGGGATTAATGGAAGTTTCCCCTGACAGTGTCAGTGAGGAGAAGGTAATGGTTCATGCTACAGCAGGAGCTGCAGCTGGAGCGTTGGCTGCTGCATTGACCACTCCTCTTGATGTGGTGAAGACTCAATTACAGTGCCAGGTATGTAATTTGCAGTTAGATAATTCATATGTAAATGTTTCTACTACATTTTGGATATTGAAAGTTAAAAGGAATTGAATTATTAGCATCGGTCAAATATGGAGTTTTAATGTGCTCTTATTTCTTTTGTATAATGACTTGATGGACGTTTAGTAGTTTTTGTGGAGTGTGTCTCTATTCACTCCATTTATTTGACTTGCAGACTTAGGCCATTCATAATTTACTAACATCCGGCACTTGAGAGAATAAAGGGGAATGGATAGTGGTGATAGTGATTCAAGTATGACATACCACTTAGCTGTCACCTTTTATACGCTTTTTTCCCGTCTTATGTATTCTGCTCCTTTTATGTAGTAGAGTTGATTTTTGAAACCCCACTTCAAGCTAATTCTGTCTCATAGATAGCATTGAGGCACTTGTTCAATTGTCCTCCTATTCTGATCTGGTAAATTCATAGGTTGGCAGGTGGCTCTCTAATAAGATACCTTCTAAACTGCAAGATGACAGTGAAGGAAATGCCTTGTAGCTTGAAGTCTTGAACTATGATTTGCTTAGTATGGTTGTGACCTAGCTTAGAGCCAAACCTTGATTAGTTGGTAAGTCATATCTAGTGCTTGGACTTGGATACCTCTGGATTTAAATGTGAGGAAGTATCGAGTGCACCTGAAAAAGTAGTAGAATCTGCCATACTTGACAGAAACGAACCCAGAAAAGAGAAAAACCAACTGTCTTGGGACTCCCGCTGGAAAAGACCAAAAAAGGTCGAAAAGAAACAACGGCTGAAACATAAGCGGCGGCGTGGAGAGCAGTGTCAGTGAATAAGTCGCCTGATGACGCACTGGTTGAAGGAGACCCCAAATCAGTAGAGAGCTTGTCCGGTTGAAAATCACATAGAGGAGAATCAAGAGTTTCAGATACATAATTAGAGTTTAAGGTTGAGTAGGTAGAAAATGGTGATGGAAATGATGAGTAGGGGACAAGCCCTAGTTGTTGTTCACACGGTGATTTGGGTGGCTCTGATACCATGAGAATTGAGAGCGTAATAAGGTATATTTTCACAAAACAAAGAGTACAGTCGGAGATATATGCACTTAGTAAAGTATGGACCAAACCTATTGGGCCTATATTAACCATTAGGCTAATATACTATTCCAAGACTGATCAAACAATATTCTTGTATGAAGGGTTGGGGGTGGGTGAACTGGCGAAGGCAATAAGACTTCTTGTTGAGGTGTTGCTTACCATGCAGGTTAATTTCTCTCTGTACAGGGGGAGGTGATATTCGGCATTAATTTCTGTCCTTCCTTCATTGTTGTCTTGGCTTCACCAAACCAAAAGTGTCGTTCCTGTCAAAAAATGGTGACGTGCCCACGAACAATATATTGTGAAGGTGGCACAATTGAGTTACCCTTATTTTAAAACAATGCTACATTGGCTATCAATGAGGAAATATCCGCATTGCTTGGTTCTTGCATTTTTTTTTAATGATATTTGATGGCGAGGGAGTTTAACAGAGATAGAATTTCCATGGTATGGAAGTGTCTTAACATTCAGATGTTTCATTCTAAAAATATGGTATAAATTCATTAAAATTTTCAACCAAAAGTCCAAAATCAGTAGGAAAATTTCATCATTGTTTCCAGTTTTAGTTAGGGATAATCTGGGTGGCTGTGATGTTTTGCTCTCTGAAAATTACTACATTTTTGCATTCTTTTTCACGCAAGGGCTATCATTTTGTCTCAATATCTCTACTTCCTCTATTTTCAATGATTGTTGGCTACAGTTAAGCCTATTTTTATGTTTGTTTTCCATGCATAGATTTTGTTTGAGAAATGTGACTTAAAAGCTGATGATTTTAAATCAGGGAATCATTCCACATTCTTAGCTTGTTTGCGTTTGTTTGTTTCCATTGTGCCTTAAACGTATTAGTCTATTACCAACTAGGAACTTCTTAAAACTAATATATGAAGATTTATTTATGTAGTTGGATGGACTGGGTTACTTCAGTCGGATGTTAGTTGGTCATTTCTTAATTAATTGATTGAGCTATTGCAGGGTGTCTGTGGATGTGATAGATTTGTTACGGGTTCTATTGGGGATGTTGTTCGAACAATCATAAAAAAGGATGGTTACAAAGGTCTCATGAGAGGATGGATGCCCCGAATGCTCTTCCATGCTCCTGCAGCTGCAATTTGTTGGTCTACGTATGAAGCCGTTAAAGCATTCTTCCAAGACTTAAACAATGGCATGAGAAGTCACAATGTAACCGAGGGATAAATTGGTCTTCATATCTGGTAATTCAATTATTCAGTTGTGTACATGCCAGAGCCCCTTCTATATTTGCAGGCGCACACGTCTCAACAGGGATGAGCCATCCTGGCAAGAACCTTGTGCAGCACACTGTCTGTTTATGCTGATGTGAGAAAGCAGCCATTTATGTTGTGAGGCTTTTAATACATCCGAATGCTATAGAGTGATAACCGATGGATTCACATTTTAACCCAAATTTATTCGAGTTTTGAGTCCCCAAACATATATGTAGCTATAGCTCAGTAGGCACAAAATATGTTTATTCGTCGATCTTTGAGGGTTGCTCAGGCAATTTTGTAGCGTGAGCTTTTTCTTTCCATTGCGTTTTTGTTTGTTAGCCTCTGAATGATTCATAAATTATTTTATATTTGAATCGGCTTTTAGAAACCCACAAACAGTCTATGAACAACACTTTAAGTCTCATCTGTAAATTAAAATTTCTTAGGGCGACTTGACTAATGAAATCTCTTTTCGAACGTAAAAAATAGTAATCTTGTATAATAGTAGTTTTTTTAAAGTGAACATTGATACTCGTCTGTCAGCATAGGAGTGGGGAGTCCAATCTATACAAATTATAAAAGAATAAATAAAAGGAATAGGGGTTGGAGGGGAATCCAGAATAAAAGTAGCTTTTTTGTCAAAATAAAACTAGAATGAAATAAATATAATAATTAAAAATGTTTTATTTAATGTTCAATTAATTAAAATTTTTAAATTTATCGTCTTCAATATATTATTATTATTATTATATTCTAATATAGTACCTACTAATTTTTCGTTAATATGCTCTTTCGTTTTTAATGCATTTATACGTTTTATTATATTCCATTTTATTTTAGAAGCCAACAGTGAAGAACAATTTTTCTTATAATTCCACATTGCTCAACTTTCTACATAATTTTGTCACTTTATCAACACCATATCTACCACCAATAGATTATTCTCTGTACAAAGTCGTCGCCCCATTACAAGCCCCAGCAAGGCAGTTGAATCGACAGCCTCAGCGACTGTACCTCAGCACTAAGGGCATACATATAAATACAGTGCTTCAGACATACAGAATATGTACTCGAGCACATACACTTCCCTATAAGGTTGAAGCTCGATCGATCAGCATTCATGATACCGATCACCAGTTTATGAAGTAAAATTATTCACCAAGCATGATATACAAATTTTCATACATACATGTGCAGGTCAGCCTCCAGCAGCCATGTTTTACAGGAAGGTATCTTCATCCTCTTCACAGTGTTCTTGCTTTGGGACATTCAATCAACGCGCCATTCAAAATTCGCGATAGTCACTGTATTACAGTAGACCTGGCTGTTATCTGCATCAAGCAAAATGCTCTGACAGAATCAATGGTATTTCCGGTAAATAATTGGTAAATTTTGGTAGAAATGAGAAAGCTTGTTTAGACAATGTTGTGCTTTTGGACGATCAAATCATATGCATGTACAATTCCTTTGAATAATTTCAAGTCATTCAAGAGATAATGGTGAAAGTAAATGTATGTACAACTGGACGTTCATAAATTGCGAACAGTAGGTTCCGAAGAACATTAAACTCAAATAGTAATGGACATTGGATTGTTTTCAATTCTCAATTTTTTTTTATTTTTTTTTTTTAAAAAATTAAGTAATTGGATTGTTTGCACCATGCGCCATTGTTTGCACCATGCGCCATGAATACAATTACAATTCACCGAATTAACATGGTCTGACAAAATCTTGGATTCTAACACCAGAAGGTTCTGTTACCACCATATTTCTTTCAATTCTAACAATGCCACCTAGAAATGCATTCTGATTGATTACCGATCTCAGGTAGAATCATCCACTTTGTCTAACAAACGTATGAACCAGACATTAAGGTTTAAAAGTTCTAATATTGCTCTAAGCGAGATCCAGACGCAATAGAAATTTTCTAGGGAAGGAGCACACTTTTATGGTTAATGTATAGCCATGCAGAATGCATTCTTGATTTTTTAAGTGAAAATAGAAATCAAATTGCACAAGGTGTCACCTATTTCAGAAGGGAAAAAAGAATTAACTTGGAAAAGAAAAGCACTGCATGAAAATGCAAGTAGGCACAAAAACATTGCATGAATATGGGCAAAGTGAGCTTGAAAATTACCAAGGTGTCAGGCGCTCACTATGTATAGTCAACTACTTGGAACTCACTATATCTATTCCCTTTACTCCGGATTGCCCTTGCTGCACCTTCACTTATTTCTAGAACCTGGTGAACGAAGAGCAAATATCATGAGAACGCTGGCTTCATTTTGTTGCAGTTTTCTAAAATTAATCCTACAAAAGAAATTTTGGAAATGGACTGAGCTAGAAATTTCACATTTTCCAATGCAAAGATTACCCCTAAACTAACAAAACATTTTTGCCATACATGTATACTTCCTCCATGACAAAATGACATTGTTTTCAGACATGCAGAACACACTTCTTTCAGTGATCAGGTGGTTAATGCATCAATCAATGAAAAGATAAGGAAATTCACTTTCATATGTATATCAGCGCATTGGCATGTTTATTTCTGCTTTCAATGTGGCCATAATGAGTATGCAAAAACTGATCAGATTATTTTCAGAACATGTATATTAAGTGCATTGGCAAGCTAAGATCTACAAATTGAGAGAAATGATCTACCTCCGGCCTCGAATCAAGAACTCCACTAGACATCCCCACATCTATGCGCCAAATGCTACAGTTGAATTCACTGTAGAGTAAACAAAAGTCCCACCAGTTATATATCTGAATGCAAGTTGTGTCTTTACCAATAGTACGAGAAACTTAGGACTTTTTGTACCAGTTACATATCTTAATGCAAGTTGTATCTTTAAATGGAATTTAGAATAACTTCCTCAGTTCTTCGGTATTCAGTTGCTTCATACTTTCAAGGACTTGACAACTATCTTAATAAAAAATTCATATTAAAGGGAATAACAGCAGTCGAAAATGCTTTATTCAATATTGAAGTCCCAATATGGATAGGGGGGAACATGTAAGGGATTTTAGGAATAGCAGCCTTAATAAATGTTATCTAGCCGGTAGTGTGATAAATATCATCACAAATATCCTTGCGCTATAAATCTATTTCATATCCTCCCCATGCCTTTCAACAATTTGGTATTGAATATTGATCAATTTGTCGTAGTAATTAATTTTCTTCTGTTGTCCCTAAGAATACCCAACTAACCCTCCGAAATACAAACTGCTTTGAGTAATGCAATCCCAAAATCCCATTGAGGGCACTATTACTTTATTTGAAATTGTTCACATGTAACTATCACACACAAGTCTGCTATTGCAAGAACAAGATTTCAAAGTATAGTAAAATTGCTTTACCAATTTACTCCCATGGATTGCGGAGTATGTCCTACTACCATTGCCTTAGCCCCTACTGCTTGAAGCGTCTCCCGAAGAACAGATTGTATCTGACAAGAATAAATTATAGGATTCTTAACTGTGTATAAGCTTTCTAACAGACAGCCCAGCAGCATATCGTCAGAATCCATCAGAACTTATTGAAATGGTTAGCTAACATAGTATTCTTTATAAGTGTCTGATCAGTATCCCATATCTCATAGAAGTAAAGGATTAGAATGAAGTTTTTAGATTCTAACAAATAAAGAAGACTCTCAATGAGCACAAATTTTTAAGTCGAGATAAATTTTATGCTGGTATGAACGGCCTATTTTGGTGGCTCAGAACTAAGTTAGAGCAAACCCACAGTTGAAAAGATCCCCTTTCTAAACTCACTTCCATGTATTAAAAGATGGGTGCACTGTGAGGAGATTTCTATGTAAGGGCAGATTTGTGGCACCAGACCATCAAGATTGCCCAGCAATATATATTACAATAAGAATATTAGAATAAAATAACAACCTGATTGATCTGATGATCATTCAAATCTGATGTGTCTCTTGAGTACAGACGACTCCATACCACACTGTCATAGCCTTTCATAGCTATAAAGGGAATATTTGAAAAATTATCCATGATAAGACCTTTCATCCACTCTGATACTTCTCTATTCATCCTCTCTATGCCATATTCAACTGCAGAAGAATAAAGTGTCTAGTCAGTCTTTATTATTGGTCTGTCATCATTACGGAGATTGGAGATTGCACAATACCATGATGAGGAAGAAGGCCGCCATGACAGAATACCCAGTCATTAATTTTGAGGACAACTGCATTTTGTGCCAATTCAGACGCCAATGGCCCTCCAGGCCTTAGGAGAATTGATCTTGCAATTACTCCCTTCTGTCTCTGTCCTAATAGTCGGATGACTAATTAGAAAGGTAATATTCACGTGCAAAAGCATACAGATGTGTTACAAAGTTTTACTTCTTGTGAATGCTGAATAGGCAAGCAACAAATACATTGATGGAAACCAGAGTCCAAAACCAAGTGGCATGGTAGAAATTCCAATCAAATTTCTATATATAGTCTAGAGATCTTAACTCGAACATTTTATTTTATTATTGCAATAACATTTATTATTGATTCAGTTATTAAGAAGATACATTAACTTGACTAACTCCAATTATGTCAATTAAAAATAAATCCAAAATAACATTATTATCACTATCAGCAGTGTTATCCAGAATTTGCAGCTGTCCGAGAATTTCTCGACCCTGAGCTATTAATGTTATGGTAATCACAACATACCTTAACCAAATTCCAGGGACCCCAGCTTTGTGGCACCTTATGATCTTTCCATCTTTTAGATACACTAAACCAACCACGAAATGCTTCTTCCCAGTTATGACCACAGGTTTCCAAGTGTTCCAGGAAGTTGGCACATTCATCAAATGCTCCTGCATCGACATACCTAAAATCCCCTTCCACATTCATGGTTTCGTGATTTCCATTAACCTATAAATATGACAAGCACAGGGACTCGAATCATTGTAATTGCAAACATATGAATATCATCATTTAATAAAAAGTCTATTAGCAAGGACTGATCTCTAATAAACTCCTAAACAATCTTGAAAATTCTTTGCACTTCAAAATACCAACCAAAGGAGAAGAAAGTGAAAATGAAAGTATAGAATCAAAGTCGCAGCCAACGGACCTGAAAAACTGCTCCACCATATGCTTTCGCCTGCATATTCAATGACTTCAGCAGTGATAAAATTGCAATTTCATCTTCACCCCTATCGAGTATATCTCCAAGCTGAACTAATACCTGGTAATAAAGGCAAATTTTAAATCTCAGGTTAATTAATTCCACAAAAGACAATCAAAGAATACAAGAATGAGGCCAAAATTGGCAGTATAATTTTCCTAAAAGAGTTGTATTAATTAGTCTTCACATCAGTAAAAGAAATGCATACCGTTTGTCCACCAACCCATAAATCTTGGCCATCGGAACTTAATACATCAGCCATTCTAAGAGCATATCTAGCTTTTTCAAGATCTCCATGCAAATCTCCAACTAACAATCAATACATGTAATAAGTAGTAGCAAAAGAAACAACTCGAGTGAAAACTGAAAACATTCATATTGAAGATCATGCATTTTGAGATGTATGCTCCCGCACAGTTCAAGGTGCATTGACAACTACTCATTTACTAAGATGCAAGTTGTGGGAGAGATAAGTCTTTTCAAGGCAACCAATTGTCTGACATTCATAACCAATATGGAAACCCAACGAGAGAAAGAGTGCACTTCTTATATCATAGCTAAAATAAAAAATCTATAGACTTTACAATTGCTTTCATATGATGGAACCAAAATATCACACACTATAAGCCACCACTTATGAGTATGTTAAAGAATGGCAAAATTTATTGCCATATTGCACACAGCTTTGGGAATTTTTACGAGCAGTTTCATTGAAGATCAAGGAAGACCAAGGACCTGAATTTTCTTGAAATAGAAGAGGAGTATTTGTATGATTGTCTCAATTAAAGAAACACACGTGACAAGAAAACACTGAGCATCACCCGATTATGCTCAACCACATTATCATTCATGAGGTTAATTTTAATAGAGCGGAGGAAAACGAATCATACAATTGCTGCCCGACGAAGAGCTTGAATTCAACTTATTACCCATTTAAAAACAACAACAACATCAACAACAACAACAACAACAACAACAACAACAACAACAAAAAAAAAAAAAAAAAAAACAGCTTTCTCTATGCCAGAGACAGAAATTCACCAACACTCATTCCCATGAACCATGATTACTTTCCAATTAATTTAGAATAAGGACCAATCCCATTCCTCAACATTTTCTATTTATTATAAGCGAGCGACATGCAGGGAAACTAGTTGTGAGGATTATTGTCCCTGTGTTTGTTGGAAGACATAACCTTAAGAAATTAGACCATAAGCAAACCTACTCTCTAACACAGCTGACTGAAGAAACCTTGAAAATACCATCGCATCAAACAAATTAAAATTCAACGAGTTTATGGTTCATAAAAGAAAAACAAAACACAATCAGGGCAGACGCAGGCAAACTGCTGAGTACAACAATAGAAGCAAGAAATGGAGGGTACCGTCTCCTACCAGCGACAATTCGGCGACCAGGGGCGGAGACAAAAGTGGGCGGATCCCCACTGACTAAAATGGGACTGAGGCATCCGGCTCTGGTGTGTGGAGCAGAAGCTGCGGAAGCACAACAGTAAACAGCGTCCAAGGGTTTGTGGCGGTGAGAGAAGGGGGACAAGAGAGTTCGCAGAGGCAATGAGTATCCAAGAGAGATTGCCAGAGCCATAGACACGTAGAGTTGGTATTATTGGAATATGAAGAATCAATCAGTCAACTGTGGACGGACGGCATTCCTGCTGGTTGAGGACGAGGGAGGGACTAGGGAGTACTACTGCTCCACCATGAATGGAATGAATGAATGAATGGGGGGGGGGGGGGGGGGGGGGGGGGGGTTAGTCAGTGGTGGGTTTTGGGCGGGTGGGGTTCCATAGTCAGAGGAGAATTTCCTACCACTCATTTGGCCCGCATATCCCTCATTCAATAATCAATTGATTCGCCTCACCTCCTACTTTTCGACGAACTAACGGTACTCCTCTATTTTATACTCCCTCTAGGCTCTAGCTCCAATTGTCACTAAGCATATACCGAGTATTTAAAAAATAAAAAAATAAAAAAAAAATAGTGGAGTTGTGTTTTATTAGATTTGTATAATAGTTATATAGTTTTAAAATATATATTTTGTATAACTTTTACCAGTATATATTTTAAGATATTAACGGATGCACATATGACATATCAAATTGAACAATTGCTTTGCGACGGATTGAGTATAATCCTATACTAGGCAAAGTACTAAACCCTGTAGCCAAAATACAATTGAACAATAAACATTGTTAAAAGAAACTTGTAACACTTTAAGAGTCTGTTTGGTTATAGGGATTCTGGATTATAAGTGGGAATGTAAGATTGTCGGAAATCTTATTTTTTATGTTTTGAGATTACTGTGTTTGGGGAATTTCAGTTGAACAGATTTTATAAATATGTCATTTTTCTATGAAATACCAAACATTTAAGCGTATTTATCTTTCAAAAATAAATATAAAATTCTTTATATATTAATTGTATGACTATGATAATTAGTAATTTAGTTTATCTAAATTCTTAGTATTTTTATTTTATATATATGAATATAAATAAATTGTAATCAAATATGAAAAAATATAAATGAAAAAAAATATGTTTAAACAATTTAATTTTTAATTGATTTTTTAAAATTATATATTTATATATGTATGATTTTTTAGAATACAAAATATCTAAATTTATAAAATAAAATTAATATAAAAAGTGATGGTATAAATGACAATTAATATAAAAGAGGTTAAAAGATGGCCGGTAATTTAAGATTACTTGGTATTTGAGTGGGAATCACATTCCCATTCAAAACACCACCCTAGTGGGAATGTCACATTCTCATACAGAATATTCCATGAACCAAACATGGGTATATGTGATTTCATATCCAAGACTCCCAGTAAAAATCTTGAATCCCCGAATCAAACGTCCCCTAAAAATTTTAAGAACATATAAGCATACCCTTGGGTTGCATTTTCTTTTACTATATACTATTATCTCACCATTATTATTTATTTCCAAATATGTATTTAAGAATTAACCTAATGATCAAGTCCCTAGTATTTAAGAATTGGGGATAAGGAGTTACCCTAGTGGTCAAGTCCCTCGACTCCTAACCTATAGGTTGGGGGTTCGATCCCCACCCGGCCCCTATCCCTCCCCTTCTATCACTTCGTAATTTGTGTACCATGAGCCCCACCACCTTTTCCTAGCCTGTATAGGTTGTTTAGGGGGAAAAAAAAAGAATTAACCTAATTAACTAATAAGTTGTTGGATTGTATAGTTATAGTGTTTTAGTTGCTTAAATATAGTGTCAATTTTTAATCTTGTGAAGACATGAACCTTACTTTTAAACCTCAAAGAAGTGTAAAATATGCTTTTTATTACTTTTTTAATAATCGGGGACGTAAAGAAAATGTCCGTAAGTGTAAAATATGCTTTGATTTACCAAAGGTCTGTTCTGCATGCAGAGCTGTAGCTGTGAGCTGTAGCGGCAAACTGGAGCTGTAGGGAGCTGAAGCTGTAGGGAGCTGTGGGAGCTGTAGCTGCCAGTTTTATTTAAGTGTTCTGTACAACTAGCTGTAGCTGTCTAAAAAATATATGAAATGACATAAAATGACAAACATTTATGTAGACTATTGGGTAGTGAGTTGGTTATTAGGATAAAATTGTAATTGCTCAACAATAAGCTAGAAGCTTATTTTTTAAAGCTACTACAGGTAGCTTCTAAAAAGAAGCTTCCGAAAGCTCTCATAAGCTCCTAAAAGCTAGTGTGCAGAACGAGGCTTTTGTTTTAAAATAAAAGTTAAAGCTACCAAAAGCTGCGTGCAGACCCTTAATAGAATATTCCAAATTTGGTTGTTAGTCATTCCTAAAGAATTTTGGCATGGTAACTTGGAATATTTTTCAACAATTTCGTTAAGGTGCAATCACCCTTTTTGACTTGATGTGCTGTGGGCATTTACAGCCGTTGATTGTCTTTAAAAATCGACGATTGAGATTAACTCTAAGGGTAGAAAAGTAATTTCATATATTTGCCATATTGTTCGCCGTTGGACGTCGTCTTCTTTGGATTTCCGAGTTCTCTTCTGTTTTTTTTTTTTTTTGGTGACAAGTTCTCTTCTGTTTTTTATTTGCTCTGTACGTGTTGCGGCGGTGTGAGGAAGTTGTTGGCAATTATGAATGCGATTAGCATGTCGTTGAATGCGTCGGCAACGTTTTCAGATTCGAGTTCTGCGTCCAATGGTACTTTTTAGCATTTTCGAATTTTGAGTATTTTTATCGCAGATCGTCGTTTTTGATTTTATGTATGTTTTTTGAGTTTTGAGTTCTTCTTTGATATGTTTCTCTTTTTTTGTGTTTTCTGAAGTTTCATATCTATATGTTCATTTAAGCGTCAAAACGTTTGTACATGTGATTATGAGGGACAGAACCATTATATTTTCATCGATGTAAGCTTAGCATTTTCAGCGATGCATCACTAGCATTTTCAGTGATAACTGTCTAGCGTTTTTGAGTTCTTCTTTGATATGTTTCTTTTTTTTTGTGTTTTCTGAAGTTTCATATCTATATGTTCATTTAAGCGTCAAAACGTTTGTACATGTGATTATGAGGGATAGAACCATTATATTTTCATCGATGCATGCCTAGCATTTTCAGCGATGCATTACTAGCTTTTTCAGCGATAACTGTCTAGCATTTTCAGCGATGGACGTTAAGCATTTTAAGCGATGGTTTATGTCAGCTACGTGTATTTATTATTTTAATGGGAATTCTTTGTTTATTTCTTCACAGGCAACATAAATTGGAGTGAGTTAAGTTTTGTTACAGCTGATGATGCGTTTAGTTTTTATTGTGATTATGCTCATAGTTTAGGTTTCTCGGTAAGGAAAATGTATGAGAGACCAAAGCCACATGAAGTTGATAGATTGTTCTATTTACAATATGCGTGCAATAAGGAAGGTTTTCGTCGTGGTTGTTTGTTGGATAGTGATTCATCTTGTCGTTCTAAGAGTCTGAAATTTCGTAGGAGTGATGAAACCCGAACTGGTTGTGAAGCAAAGGTGAGGTTACATTATAAAACTGATGAAAAAGTTTATAGAGTTGTGTTTTTCTGTGGTGATCATAATCATGATCTGCATGGACCATCAAGGAAGCATATGTTGAAATCGAATAGAAGAGTTGATGAGTTACACAGTGTTGTTGCTGGTATACATGAAGAAGTTGGATTGTCATTGAAGTCATCGTATGACTTGTTGAGTATGGGTGCTGGAGGTAGTGGACTTGTAGGATTTTTAAAAGACGATTTGAAGAATGCACTTGTTAGAAGGCGGCAAAGAAATTTAAAAGTAGGGGATGCTGGTGTTGTATTGAAGTATTTCTCTGAGAAATGTGTCAGTAATCCATTTTTCTTCCATGAGTATGATCTGGATGATGATGAGAGAATTACAAATATCTTTTGGTCAGATGCTGAAATGAGGATGGATTATCAAGCTTTTGGTGATAGTGTGACCTTTGATACAACGTATCGGACAAATAAAAATTACAGACCATTAGCTGTTTTTGTTGGATTCAATCATCACCGACAGACTTCTATTTTTGGAGCTGCATTGATGCTTGATGAAACTCAAAGATCATTTGAGTGGCTATTTAAAACATTTTTGAAGTGTATGGGGGATAAGGCACCTCAAACGATTTTCACAGATCAAGATTGTGCGATGGCACCGGCAATTAGGAAAATTTTGCCTAATACCTATCATGCTTTATGCAGTTGGCACATTATAGAAAATGCGAAAAAAAAATTTGAGTCAACTGTACACACCAAGGTAAATATTTAGTTATTTTTACTTTCAATTGTTTTTTCGATTTGGATATTGATATGTACATGTTGAACTCATTTTTTTAGGTTTGATAAGCTATTTCATCATTTGGTATATGATGTGAGGACAGAGATGGAATTTGAGGTGGAATGGGAATACATGCTATCAACTTGTTTCTCACAATCTGAACATAGGTGGTTGTCGACTACTTATAATTTGAGAAGTCAATGGTCCGCTGCTTGGGTTAAAAATCATTTTACTGCAGGAATGAGGACTACTCAGCTAAGTGAATCTTTTAACTCAGGTGTGAAACGGTATGAATAAATTTCGTTTTCAGTGATAGTTGAATAGTTATTTTTAGCGAGGCAATACTGTTTTGATCAGCGAGAGGGTTCTATTTATTTCAGCGACGTGTGTTTGCTTTATATAGTTGAGAATTTGATTTTCACATCCCCATATTGTGTTGACATTTCACAGGTTCTTAAGGCCAGTTGATAACTATGTTGAGTTCTTTGCACATTTTGAAAGGGTTGTGGAGTCAATGAGGGATAATGAACGGATGGAAGATTTTAAGGCAGATGATAGACAAGTTTCTGCCAGGTTTATTATGAATCCACTATTGAAATATATAGCTGAGAAGTATACACCAAATGTGTTCAATATTTTCAACAATGAGTATGATCTGTCATTTGGGTATGTGGTTGAGCTTCAACCAGATGCATTAATTTATCGTGTTTGCAAGAGAGAAGATGCAGATTCAAAGTTGATTGGTGATCATGTGAATGTTAACATTGATGATGGTACAATTGGATGCAGTTGCAATATGTTTGAGAATATGGGGATTTTATGTTGTCATGCTCTGAGGGTGATGGATATTCCTTCAGGAAGTGGAGCAAAAGTGTTTCATACTATTCCAGATAAATATATTTTGCGGCGGTGGTCAAGGAATGCAAAATGTGATCTTAGTTATGTTGATGTTGGTGTTGGAAAAGAAACAAATGTGGTCAATGCAGCATCTAGATACCGAAAATTGTGTGGCTTGTTTTTGAAATCAGCAATTGTGTTGTCACGAAATGAGGATGCTTGTGAATCGTTTATGTATGACTTTGAGACATTGATGAAAACAAAGTATGACAACATTGATATTAACAAAGAGTCGGGTAATTTCTAATCAAAGACATATTTATGTTTTTGCTTTTTTTGAAATTAGTGTTTCTCAATGTTTTTGTTTTTTTTTTTTTTGCAGAGATTGGAAGTACATCAGATTACTCAAATTTGCATTTAAGGGAAAGAGAAACTTGTAAAGGGCGGAAGAAATCGAACAAGAGAATGGTCTCTATTTCTGAAGCTGTTCGGAAAAAGAAAGAGTTTGAACATCGTAAACGGATGCAGAAATGAAGATTTTTGTTTTTTTAGAAATGACATGAAGTGTATTGTTCATTAATATTGTATTGATCGACTTAGTTCAGTGATAACTAATGCAATTCAGCGATGATTACTTATATATGAAAGCGATGATCGTTATGCAATTAAGCGATGAAAGTTAGTTTTAATAAAAAAAAATAACCGTGTAGTATTTAATAAGAAAATGTTACAATGTCTCAGAAAATCGCGTAAAGAATGCAATTCAGCGATGGTTACAAATGAAAAAAAGCGATCGTCATAGTGCAATTCAGCGATGGAGATGAGTTAATAAAAAATAACAGTGTAGTAGTTAATAAAAATTTTACAATGTTTTTTCAGAATTCGCGTAATTAATAAAAAATAACCGTCTAAGTAATTAATAAGAAATAACCGTCGAGATTTCACCGTGTAGTATTTAATGTCAATTTAACCGCCAATTTTCAATTTATCACTGTCGATACTTTCTCTTGGGCTTTTCAGCGATTTAGCGATTCTCTGCGTCTACGGCGAACGGCGATTGTTTTTCTACGGCGAACGGCGAACGGTGATACTTTACTTTTTGTTATCAAAAATGGCTGAAAAAGTGCATACTCAGGTCTGTTGCGTTCCATCTAGCATTTGTCTTTTAAATAATATCCTGAACGAGAGTGATGGAGATGGGAAGAAAGAGTTTATTCACGATACTTGCTTCAGTTGTCTGCTCATGTTCAAAATGTGCATGCTCAAGGTTGATCATGTTATAACTTTGATTAATCAGTGGAGCATTCAGGAGGAATGCTTTATTATTGATAAAAACTGTCGATGGAGGTTTACAGATGAAGACATTCATAAAGTATATGGTTTGCCATGGGGAGTCGATAAATTTATAATAGATTTGAAGAATAATGAAATTGGTTATGATTTTGCTGATGAATTTTGTGAAAAGTATTCTCTTATTACGAATAAGAAGGAGCCTAATCGGATACCTGTTAAGGATCTTAGAGCTATTTTAGAGAATACGGAGAATACTGAAATTCCATTGGATGACTACTGGAGGATGTATGTTTTGTTTGCTCTGCAGAAAGTCTTTACTCCTAACTCAGGGAGGGTTGTAAACAAGAGGTATCTTCAGTTTCTTAGATCTCCGGAAGAAGCTTTAAGGTACAATTGGTGTCTTCATATTAGACAATTTCTTATCAAATCTCTGAATGAGTATAAGGCAAAATTGGATAAGGGAACCAGTGCTCAAGCACGCCCCTGTGGAGACCTGTTTTGCTTAATGGTAATTTTAATTTTGTGTTTTTTATGCAATTTATATTTGTTATGTGATATATATTGTTGATTATGGTCATTGTTTGTTGATTATGTATCTTGTTTGTTTTTGTTTTTTTCAGCACATGTTTTTTGATTTCTATGAGCGTGAAGAGCTTCATTTGGTTGGATTTACTTGTAAAAAGGATCGATACTTGGAGATGGTTGATATCTGGAAGGTTTTCCCTAATGCAAAGTATCCAGATATTGACTTTAAGAAGAAATCGAGGGCTACGAAAAGGACTGTGGAGGAAGATGACGATCGACTTAGCACTTTTGTTTCTGGTCTAAAGAAGAAAAGGAGGGGTGGGAAAGAAGTGGAAGATGAGCGTTTGAATTCTACTGCAAATGAACCAACTGCCAATCTTTCTAGGAGTGTGGATGGAGGAGGAGATGAGCAGTTAGGAGAAAATGTGGATTTGAATGCTAGTGGAAATGAAGAAGCTGCCAATCTTTCTAGCTTGCAGCCTATGTATTCACCTGTTGTCCATGAAGCTAATGCAAATGAGACAACTGATTCTGAACCAGTTGTTCATCTTTCTGATCACACAATGGACTCTATTGTGAAGATTGCTTGCTAATATATGGATGCTGATGCTTCAGGCAATGTTGATCCTCTCATAGAAGCATCCAGAAATGATGTTGAACCTTCCCCACACCCCCCTTGTGATCAAGATGCAGGTGAACTGTTGATTAATGTGGGTCGACGTCGTGAAGGAGAACAGTCAAATAATCTTGATATAACTGCAAGCGAAGGAGAAATCTTGATGGGTATATTAGCAGGAGCAGGAAATGTTGTGATGAGTCAAGGGGGTCCGGAGGTGACAAGTTTGCTGGAAGGAGGTGATGTAGATGTTGGGAATGTAAAAGACAAAACTGAAGAGAGAGTTGCCCCGGACACTGAAAATTTACCTGAAAATGTACCGAAGGTAGTTTTATAAATTTTGTACTTCATAATATTTTTTGAAGGTAGTTTCTGACATTCTTTTTTCTTTTTTGCTTTTTCTGTGTTGTTTATTTTTATTGCAGAGATCTTTATTTCGATTCCGAATCCCTTTCAGTTTCGATTCCTTGAATGTATGTACAGTGACAAAATGTTTGCTATAGGGGTTACTGTAACAAACTGTTTTGATATATTTTTCTTGTGTGATTTTTGGTTAGCACATGATGGGGCAAAGAAAGATGTAGCACATGATGGGGCTGAGAAAGATGCTTCACATGATGTGGCTGAGAATGCAGAGGTACTGTAATAGTTTTCAGCGATGGTTTCTGTGTTTTTCAGCGATGATATTTACCACATTTCAGCGATTTGGATATGATTGATATATTTTCTTGTGTGACTTTAGTTTTTAATAGTTTTTAGCTATATCAATTGTGATGTAACAAAATGTTTTGATATATTTTCCTTGTGTGATTTTTTAGTTAGCACATGATGGGGCTAAGAAAGATGTAGGACATGATGGGGCTGATAAAGATGCAGCACATGATGTGGCTGAGAATCCAGAGGTACTTTAATAGTTTTCAGCGATGGTTTCTGTGTTTTTCAGCGATTAAATGTTTCACATTTCAGCGATTTGGATATGGTGATTGATATATTTTCTTGTGTGACTTTAGGTTTTAATAGTTTTTAGCTATATCAATTGTGATGTAAATAGAGGTATTTTCTCTAATTTACTCTAGTATGTGTATAGATGCATGGAGAAGATGTGCCAACCTTTTCTTTGGGCTTATCCGAGAATGAGAATGTTGTAAGAGATGAGAATCCAGAGGTATGTCAATAGTTTTCAGCAATGATTTATATGTTTTTCAGCGATGACACTTTTCATATTTCAGCGATGATTGATATATCATCTGTAATTTTCAGGAACAAGCTAAGACAGTTGATAGAGCTAAGACAATTGAGAAATTGAAGGAGAAGTATATGCCTCCTAGAGTGATGATGATTGATCTCCAGCCTATTGAAAAATGCAACAAGTTTACATTCATGGAGATGACTTATACTCGATTTAAAGAATATCCAGAATTTAAGGCGTCATATACCTGTACTCCAGAAGAGTTGAATGTGGCTGTTTGGGCAATCATTACAAATATTCTAGGAAAGGTTGAAGCGAAGAACACAATTGTTTATGATGATAAAGAAATGAACTTGTCGAAGCTTGACATTGAAACACTGAGGGTTGATAGTGATATTGCGGATATTGTTATAAACTGTTACGCGAAAGTGATCAACCGTCGTGAATTCGAAAGAGCCAATGGGAAACCAATGCTGAAATATTGTTTTTCATCATTATTTGCTGTGAGTCTGATATATATATATATACATACATATATATATATTTAACTTCTTTTTGATGCATGATATGTTGTATCTTTTGAAACAGACATTTGCAGAGGCAGAGGTGGATGCAGATTTACCATTAAAAGATGGTGCAGAACTTGTTGATGCATTTGTGAAAGATTTCAAGTTTTTTCCTGAAGAAATGATTGATGTGGTGTTGAATGCATAGAGTGTAAGATACATTTTTGTTTTGATAATTTTGTTTATATTGTTGATCATTTTTAGATTCTAATTATATGTTTTCTCAATGTTCCAGTTCTTCTTCCCATATTGTCGACAAAACCACTGGGTTGCTTTTTCTGTTGATATGAGAAAGAGAAGAATTTTTTACTTCAACAGCAAGAATGCTGAAGGCGGGTAGACAGCTGATTATAATGTTTTGAATAGGATATGGTATAACTTGAGGATGCTGGGAAATACACTGATGAAATCTGAAAAATGGTTTGCATCATATCGCATGCTTTTCTCGCCGTTTGCAGAGCAGAAAGATGAGCACAGCTGCGGTGTTTTTGTCATGTCTTATATGGATTATTGGGAAGGATTAATTATGGATGACATGTTGGCAGAAATGAAGAACAAGAGGTATAATCTGGCAAAAAGAGCCAAGGTCTGCGCTGAAATATTGATGTCAGATGTCAATCAAAAGAAAGATTTTGTGCTAGGAGAAGTGAGTAGAGAGATGCAGTTGGTTGCCCAGCATAGTCAGTCATTTGAGGTAAAGAAACCAGCACCACCTAAGCCAAAAAAGAGTCGGAAAAAGAAACAATGATGAAATGAAGTGTTTTTGATGAATGAATGAACTGTTTTTTTTATGCGATGGATGACATCGCTTAAATGTAAATGTAAATTTTTCGTTGCTGAAATGTACATTGTTTCATCTGTTAAATGTCTATTGTTTAATCGGTTATATATATTGCACTTTTTGTGATCGCTTAAATGTACATCTCTTTATTCTTACATGGGCATTGTAAATTATGGAGTATTATTCTCTATTTGGCTGATTTGGAGCGATTCGGTCAGGTTGGGATAGCTGAAAAAGGAACTGATCTGGATCCTGAGGTTGGGATAGCTGAAAAAGGAACTGATGTGGATCCTGAACATGCTGAGCACATCAGACTTCTAAGGGAAAAAGTGCTACATGAGATAACGCGTAAGAACTGGCCAGTGCTGAGAAAGAATGCAAGACAGTACAGATTGATGAACAAGGCTGAGGCAGAGGAGTATCTGAAATATGATCTGGCACAAGATATGTCTTATTTAAAAGAAGCCCTGGAAAGAGACATGGTGTCCGCCATGATGGAGCGTTACAGAATTTCTTATCTCGAACTCCTCATGGAAATGGATCAGAAGGCCCTGGATTATTGTAACACAGGAAATAAAAAGAAGATCATGCATTATGATTACAAATTCAGAAGTCTAATCTGCAAACGTATAAAAGGAGCATGGGAACTGATGCTGGTGAGGATCACCAATCCACAATTTGTGAGAGATTACTTGAGGTTTGTAGATAAACAGTTTGGCCAAAAGTAGAAGAAAACAGTTTTGTGAAAACGTTTGTAGATGTGATTATCAATTTTTCAGCGATGAGTTGTAAGCATTTTAAGCGATGGTTAAATATTCTTTTCAGCGATGAATATGTATTCTTTTCAGCGATGTGTATATAGCATTTTTCAGCGATTTGTATATGAGCATTTTATGCGATTTTATGTATGTGTTGTGATATGTTTCTCTTTTTATGAGTTTTCTGAAATTTCATATTTATACATTCATTTAAATGAGTTCTGAGTTATGTTTGTACATGTGATTATCAGCGATGTCAAGAGCAATTTTTTCAGCAATGTGTAAATGGCATTTTAAGCGATGGTTTTGTATGTTTTTCAGCGACAGAGAGCAAGCATTTTAAGCGATGGTGATAGATCGTCGTTTTTTGATTTTGTATGTATGTTTCTGAGTTCTGAGTTATGTTGAGCGATGGACATCAAGCATTTTGGGATATGTTTTCTCTTTTCTGAGTTTTCTGAAAATTTCATATTTATACATTCATTTAAGCGACAAAATGTTTGTACATGTGAATATAGCATTTTAAGCTATGGTTCTATATTGTTTTCAGCGATGATTGTTAAGTATTTTAAGCGATGGGTCTATGTTGTTTTCAGCGAATGGAAGGAAATATATTTCGTTTTTATGGAGTGGCCTAAATGAAATGGGCCTCGGAAAATTTTTTAAACTGTGAGCCTTATAAAAGGAATCACATTCATTTCTCGAATCTTCATTTCTAAACCGTTTCTCAAAACCCTAATTTCTCAAAACCGTAATCGGAATCACCTTCATTTCTCAAAAATGTCGTCCAAAAGAAGATGCACGGAAGAGAGTTTCAGTCGCACATCCTACTTGTTCACACAATGCTGGGAGATGTTCGGGAATTATCTGAAGGACACACATCCCACGTGTGACAATGCGCGCGGACTGAATGATTTGATAGAAAAAATGTTAACCGCTGGGTATGTGCCGAAGAAGCATCAGGATATTCTTATTGAAACACAGGTATTTCTTATTGAAATTACAACTGAGTATGCTTAGGAACTTTTTGATTAATGGTTTAAATTGTTTTATGGTTTTAATGTTTAGAATGGTTTTTGGTTGGAATTGTTTTGAACTGATTTATGGTTTTTAATGCTTTTTTGAACTGATTATAGTTGTTCTAGGGTTACGAATTGTTTCAGTGTTTTATGTTTGAACTGTTTGAACTGATTATGGTTGTTCTAGGGTTATGAGTTGTTTAAGTGTTTTATGGTTGTTTTAGTTATTAATTATTTTTTTACTGATTATTGTTGTTTTAATGATTTGTTTTGAACTGATTATGGTTGTTTTTTAGTGATATGAATTGTTTTTGTACTGATTATGGTTGTTTTAGTGATTGTTTTGAACTGATTATGTTTGTTTTTGTACTGATTATGGTTGTTTCAAAAAATTGTTTCAGTGCTATGAATTGCTTTGTATCTTATATTTACATCTTATATGTTAATAAGCTATCTTTCTTATATGTTGAAACACAGGAATTTCTGTTGAAAATTATAACTGAGTATCCTGATATTGAGGCTGCTGAAAGATCTTATAACATCATGTATCCCCACTTCGAAGCTCTGGATATTCATATTGGTGTCCTCCAAAATGAAGGCAGATCTAATGGTGGTGATGTGAACAGACGTTCATTTGATCCCACACAGCTGCGTGAAATGTCAAATCACTATCGCAGCGTTAAAGTCTCATTTGCAAATACTCCAGGGCAGTTGAGAGAACGCAAAAAGGCTTTTACAAATATGTGGGAAGATCTAATTCATAGGCTTAGGGCGATGCATCAAGCCATCTCTGATCCAGCTAATATCCCGGCTGTTTAATATGTTTTTGGAATGTGTTTTGAATGCCTCTTGAATTGTGATGTTTTTGGAATGACTTGTTTTTTGTGAAGTTTTTGGATGTTTTTATGACTTTTTTGAATGGTGGTGTTGAATGTGTTTTTATGACTGTGATTTGAATGAAATGTTGAAAGTTGAATGTTTGATTTATGGTTTGATTTATGGTGTTGAATGTTTTATGACTTTGAATGGATTTAACTGATTTTAGTGTTTACGAATTGTTTCAGTGATTTGCGGTTTTTATGATCTATCGCTGAAAAGTACATAGTGAACTCGCTTAAAAGAATAGTTGTTCATCGCTGAAAAGTTATAACATCTCTGCAAAGCGTATTCGCTTAAAGGAATCTCAATCATCGCTGAAAATAATAGTACAATCTCGATGAAATGAAGCACATACCATCGCTGAAAAGTATAATGTTATATCGCTGAAAATAATGATACAAATTAATACTTCCTCCGTTCCTTAAAAATTGCTACGGACCCACACTGCACGCAATCCAATGCATATTTTAAACTATTAATAACTCAAATCCGGTATAAGTAAAAATTCTAAAAGTTTGATATTTAAAAACTACATGATGAGACGAATCTAACAAGATCACACTTGACTATATTTTAACATGAATAACTATGAAAAAACTTTAAGTCAAAGTATGCATATGAACAGTAGCAATTTTCAACATGTTGCAAATATAAAGGAACGGAGGTAGTATGTTTTAATTAGGAATCAATAATTTCGTTAAAAATAGTATCTTAAAGAAAACAGTTGCACTTCATCAATAGTGTACCATTATTTTTCAAGTCATCGCTGAAAATAATGGCACACTCTCGCTGAAATGAAGTAAGTTATATCGCTGAAAAGAATAACTATGTATCGCTGAAAATAATGATACAAATTAATATAATTTGTGTCAGTAATATGTTGTAATTAGGAATTAATAATTTCGTTAAAAATAAAAACATATGATGTATCGCTGAAAAGTACAAAGTGAAATCGCTTAAAGAGTATATCATTCATCGCTGAAAAGAGTACGTAAACATCGCTGAAAAGATATAATATCTCTGCAAAGTGTAGTATCTCGACGAAAACAATTGCACTTCATCGAGAGTGTACCATTATTTTTCAAAAGTCATCGCTGAAAATAATGACGCACTCTCGCTGAAATGAAGGGATTTCCATCGCTGAAAAGAATAATGTTGTATCGCTGAAAATAATGATACAAATTAATATAATTTGTGACAGTAATATGTTGTAATTAGGAATTAATAATTTCGTTAAAAATAAAAACATATGATGCATCCTGCATTCTGCATCGCTGAAAAGATATAATATCTCTGCAAAGTGTATTAGTTGCACATCTCGGAGAAAGGAATTTGAAGTCATCGCTGAAAATAATGTGGCATTCTCGCTGAAATGAATAACTTTCCCTCGCTGAAAAGAATAACGTTGTATCGCTGAAAATAATGTTACACTCTCGATGAAATGAAGCATAGTGATGTATCGCTGAAAAGAATAATGTTTTAATTAGGAATTAATAATTTCGCTAAAAATAAAAGCATAGTGATTTTTAGTGATTTTTTCTGTTGTAAGATATTTTAGGATACAAATCCGTTTAAGATATGCAATAAATCCGTTAAAGATACGTACTAATCCGTTAATTTCGTAATTAATAAAACCGTTCCATATTTTAATTGGACGATCAAGATTTTCGCCTTGATGTGCTGCGGATTTGTTCAATCGCACCATAACCGGACCCATTTTTCAACACCTGTCCACTTGGGGACAATAAAATTTTGATAATCACTGTCAATTTTTGGTTACATCCTTATTTATAAGGTTGAATACTTTGACAAAAAACCAAACTCTCTTTAAAATTAACTTCAAAATCCCTAGATTTTTTTGGCTATTTTGTTACTACTCCCTCCATTTCTAAATAAGTGTTACATTTTGACTTTTTTTTATTGTTCATTGTAAGCACTTTAACTTCTATTTTTCCTATAGTTATACAAAAAAAAAATATAGTCAAGTGAGATCTTGTTGGATTCGTCTCATCTCGTAGTTTTTAAATATCAAATTTTTAGAAGTTGTACTTATACCGAATTTGAGTTATTAATAATTTAAAATGTATTAGCAAACGTACAGAGGAGAAACGTAACACTTAAAAAGAAAAACGGAGGTAGTATTATTTTGGCAATAAATATTTCAAAATGGAAACTTTTAATTGGGCTCATTCCAAACCCGAATTAACCTTCAAATTCCTAAATCTTTTTTTGGGACTTCATAGCAAATTAATTTTTAATTTTCTCTAGATAATTGTGGGTTATGACATTGTAGAAAGTTTAGTCATTAATTTCCAAGTTCCAACTTTAAAGTAGGAGTTAGATTCCCCATATTTCCCCCAATATCTTTCCTTAATTCATTTGTAATTTATGATCCCACACCCATATGCCAACACTCAAGTGTCAATATTTACAAAATATAATAATAATAATAATAATAATAATAATAATAATAATAATAATAATAATAATAATAATAATAATAATAATAATAATAATAATAATAATGGGATGTCATTCATTAAATTTCCATGTACCCAAACCCTTCAGGATGCACTCAGAGAGATGATTTAAAATCCACAAAAAACAAATCCCTCTGCTTGTTTGCATTTATGGAGGAATTTATGAATGAATTTTTAATCACATCCACTGCTTTCAAGCTAACTGAAGGTGGATTTAAATCTTTCTAAAATGAGGAATTTCAAATCCATGCTTCAAATTCTCTCCGCAGTTGGCTTGAGTAGATTGGGGCTCTAGTCGTTTAAATAATGTTTCGGGTTGGAGCCTTGTGTATGGAAAAAAAAAATATTTGGGAGATGCATCCTTGATTGCCCATGCAGATCATCGATGGACTAGTCTTATGTCTAATGTGACTGGGGATACCCACTTATTCATCTAAAATTCCCTCCTATATTTTAACCCACCAATCTAAACACAACCTGATAGCGCAGACCAACCCAACCCAAAAATTTTTATTTTTAACTTTGTGGGATTTTTTTCAAGATGTGGCACCCAAGGAATTGTAATGTTAGGAATTGTTATGTTACCTTTAGTCAACATGTATGTTAGTGACAGAGTGTGATATAAAGTACTCAAGTCTTTTTTATGGACAATTAGTGACAATTCTAATACACCTCCATCCATATGGCCCCATTTGCAATATCATTGATCACAAACTAATTACTACTACTAGTACTATGCAACATATTCTTTTTAAGCATATATATATAGTAAGATTAGTAATGATTAAGAGAACAAATTTAGTAAGGAATGAAAGGGAGGCATGGTCATAATAATTGTGAATCCCCATTGCTGCCAAGTGTGGAGAATGCCGAGGAAAAGTGAGGCAGGGAAAAGTCAAAAGTGTGGATGTTTTAGGACAACATAATTAGTTGGACACATGATGCTTGTCATTACAACGCAGACCACTCCACATGCCTACTCAAAATCTATCTAATCTCAACTCATATGCAACCTTCACTCAATTTTATTCTACTAATTATGATAGATCACAATTCACAATACTTGTTAGAATTATCAAAGTTTTAACAATAATTAATACTTCATTATTAATGATTACTCTTCCAACTTCTAACAATATTATCAAATGCAATTGGTCTGAGTAGTATGGGCTCTGGCAGCATAAGAGGTCTCGGGTTCGAGCTTTTGAGTATGCAAAATTTTTTTTGGGAAAAATAATCCTTCAATGCCTACTAGATACTTCAGGAATTAGTCTTAGTCCAATGTGCCCTGGGGATACCCCAGACATGCCAAAAAAAAACTTTACAACAATATTGTACTAATTTCTTTTATGAATACCACACTATATACTAAAAAAATTTCATATATACATATAATATATATATGTATATTAATTTTCATTCATCAACAAAATATCCAATCTCTCTCGCTTTCTCTCTCAAATGATACTGTCGATTTAGGCAAAAAATATATACTATATTATTTCGTAGATTTCAATATAAAAGTTGACTTATTTTATAATTTTGTCCTATTTTTATAAATATATTAATTATTATATTTATTTATTATTCATCAATAAGGAAATTTTAGTATTTTAATTAGTTTTTTTTTGTATTATTTCTTAAACAATAATATTTAAATTATATAACAAGTTAATGTGCATCTCTTTCTAAAAGATGGATGAATGAAGTATAATTGTAATTTTGAAGCTTTGGTGAATGTTT
Organism: Hygrophila difformis; assembly: GCA_030278955.1. NCBI lineage: Eukaryota > Viridiplantae > Streptophyta > Magnoliopsida > Lamiales > Acanthaceae > Hygrophila > Hygrophila difformis. Next base: position 44,241,643 of record JAOANR010000010.1, read on the forward strand.
TGTGTTTGGGATAAGAATCGACCAGAATAGGCTATTTGTAAGCCTTGTTTGTAATTTTTCTGAAAATAGATTTTAAAATGAATAACTTAAATTAATTAAAGAATACTTGACAGAGAAAACTGAATTAACTGGATCATTGCTTTCATCTAGCTATTGATTATGATGATATGATGTTCATTAAAAATACTTCAAAATAATTTATGAATATATGCGCACATGCACCAAATTCAGATTGAACTTCATTAATAGTGCAATTTTGGAAGTAAGTTCTATTACATTAATTAACTCGTAAAACGCGTTATTAAGGTACTACTACAAAAAAAAAATAGTTCATTTATTTCTAATGAGACATTTTTTAGCGATCGTCATTTATAGTTCTACCAAACAACAATTAATTTGAGTGGTTATAATGCTCTACAGTCCACACTACTAAAAATATTTTGAATTCGGTCACTGAAACTTTGATTGATAACGAAATTGATCATTAACTTCTTTAGTAATCGAATTTTATCAAATCTTTCGGTTGTTAATCAAAACATAAAATTTTTGTAATTAGCTAATTATTTAAGGTGCCGGTTCGAACCATTATGAAGGCAGAAAACTGCTTAATATTTTGGGTTTGGGCGCTTATATATAACAATAGAAACTATTTTGGGAGAGGTCTATCACTCTACCCTCTAAGCCTAGTATTATACTCTTCTCGTGCCATTTCAGATGTCCTATTTTGAATTTTTACACTGTTCATTATTCATGTTTAACGTAAATTTTTGTTGCAGTTATATAGAAAAAATATAATAATGGGATCTTATTGTATTCGTCTTTTCACATAATTTTAGAATATATATATATATATATCTTCTTTATAATTTTTACTATTTTATATACAGAAAAAGTACGTACCTAACTTAACCAACAACAGTTGGCTTGAGTGGATGGGGACTCTAGTCGCTTAATAAGGTTTTGGGTTCAAGCCTTGTGTATGCAAAAAACTGCTTTGGGAGAGACGTCCTTAATTGCCCTTGCAGATCCCGAGGGATTAGTCTTGGGTCCAATGTGGCCCGAGGATACCCGGTTTCACCAAAAAGAGTACGTACCTAACTTAAGTTTAACGAAGCCAATAAAGTTACTATGCAGACCTCTCCATCCACTGCAGATGCAGTGGTGTTGTCCAATTACAGTTTTGTGATATGTTGTTGCTATTTTGGTGTTGCCAAATAACAATTTTGTAATGTGTGGTTGCCCAGAAGAATGAATTGAAATTCTCATTTGGAACACAAACTCCACAACTGTCTACCTCTCACCAAATTCTTCGTCACCTCCGGTTTGTGATGTCTTTCGCGGACTGCATTGGAGATCTAGTGGACTTGAACACCACCCCACTCGATATTATCCAATCCCCAGAGAAGAGAAACGAATGCAACACCGACTGAATGCCTATCAACACCATCAGATGATCCAAAACCCGCTGGGATGATTGCACTTGAAGATAGTGTTCCGGATGATTTGTCGCTGAAAGTGACGCCGGAAATCGAAGAAACACATACAAGAACTCAGCATCATTGAAATCCTTCGGTTGATTTAGTGTTGCACCCACCCACTCTATAAAAGTATATGGGCTGCCTCCAAACCCCATTATATTGGATGTAGCAATATTTGGATTCTTTATACTAATGTTTAGCGATTGATGTGGGTGTATATTGTGAATTGTGATGTGTCATGAATCCATATGATGCTTGCGATAAAAACATGTGATGCCCGTTTCACATCGACAAATATTTATATTGGAGGTACATGTGTTGCAAAACATTACCCAAAAAAAAAAACAAACAAAAAAAAAAAAAACCTAACGAATGCGAAGCTACATATAAACATAGAAGTATAAATTAAGGTAACACAAACGGCATTTGATTAAGATAAGTTGTTACTCCCTCCGTTCTTCTTCAAAGGCTGACGTTTTAGCCAAGTTTATGGATACCAAGGAATGCATTTATTATTTGTCAAATTTCCACTTTTACCCATATTTTATAAAAAAAAATAAAATTGAAGTGGAGAGAGATTGCACAATATTCTAGAAGTAATATTTATGAAAGTATAAGGGTAATATTGGAAAAATATAGTATAAATATGTAAAATGACAACTATTTTAGAATGCTTTTTGGTTTCTAAAAAGACAACTAAAATGAAACGGAGGGAGTAGTATTTTTACAACTGAATCTAGTAGAGAAGTTAAACTTAATCTTTTTTTTAAAGTATATATACACATATAATAAAATAGAAAAGAGTGCTGGAAGATTCTGTTTGGCAAGCCTGCAGGATTCGCGATGTAAGAACATATATAATATATATACAGTATAATTCATATATATATATGGGGGCATGTAAGGTTGGATACATGATTAATAAATAGCTGGATTTGCAGATGAGTTCGAGATCAGTTTAAGTTTGTTGGGGGACAATCACCAAATGAACCCACCGCCCGTACAATTTTACGTAACTCCACTTTTTTTTTTCCTCTTTTTTTTTTTTTTAAGAAGTTGAAGCGAGAAAAAGGGTGAAGAGAGTCCATGACATATAAATTATAAAAGGAATAAAGGCGGTAGATATGAGACTGGGTGGAGAATCAAACCACCAACCTAAATTTTGGAGGCAGAGACTTTGCCACTTAAGCTAGTCTTCATCCCGTGACTCCACTTTTCAATCCTATTAATAAATTAATTAAATCAAATCAAAATTAAAATAATCTAAGCATTACTCATCTATCCTACTGTTTTTGTTGCAACCCACTTTATATATATGTATTTATAAAAAAATTTTTAAAAAAACGGGGAATCTAATTTATTGTGAAACATATATTATTTGAGATCGATAATATGTATTTCAAACATCACATTGGTTTCAAAAAATTTTGTGAAAAATTTATTGGAACAAAACATTTTGATTTATTCAAGTCCTCGTTGAAAGGGAAAAAAAAAAGAATAAAAATGGAATTAAGTAAAAGAACCACTTTCAGTTTGTAATGTGTAGCGATTGAGTCAATTTACAAGTCATTTTTCAATCTTTTCCCATGTTACTTTACTTTATGTGAAATTGAAGTTAAGTCTTAAATTATTTACCAATCTCATGTATAGTATATCTTTTATCTATTTTTTGGTAACTTTTTCCCTTTCCTTGTGCGGTTTTTATTGTGTAGCAAACGCCAACGTCTAGGGTGTAATTTTTAAAATTCATATTTCATAAATAGCTTAAACCATTATACTCTGGTAAATATTAATTTTCATAACTGCTAAAGTTTAAACATAGAGTTATTATGTGCAATGGCGGAACTAGTATAGTGCTAGGGGGTCAGCTGACCCCCCTGAAATTAAAAAAAAAAAAATTAATAATTTTTTTATTTTTCATTTCCTAATAAAAATAATAACTTAAAATTGATGATGACTTCAAGTTTGACAATATGGGTTTATATAAGTAATTTAAAATTGACTACATTTTATCCATATGAATTTACAAATGTTGTGCTTGAAGTGTTTGAAAATGAACTAGAGAACTATATTAGAAATGCTATAAATGATCCTGTGATTTATAGTATTAAACTTGCTAAGAGATTGGTTGAAATGAACAAGACAAAAATTATCTATTTGTGTATTTGTTGATCAAATTATCCATAATTTTATGGAGTATGTGACAACTACATCAGTAAAAATATATTTGGGATGAGGACTTAGCCCAAGTGGTTAAGTCACTCGACTTCCAATGGAATGTTGGAAATTCGATTCCCCACCGGCTTCCTATCCCTCCCTTTTATTCCCTTTTGTAATTTATGTGGCATGGGCTCTCACCACCCATTTCTTAGCCTGTATAGGTTGTTCAGCAAAAAAAAAAACAGTAAAAATATATTTTTAGTAATGAGTGTTGTCGAATTTGAATTGCATAATTGTATGAGTAATGAGGCGTTGAATGATTTATTATTGGCTTTTGTTAAAAAGTAATTATTAGATGAGATAAATGTAAATGAAGTTATGAATTACTTTTTAAAAAAATGTTGTTACGTCGAAGAGTATTGTAGTAATTATTATTTTTTATTTATAATTACTTCAATGCAAGTTTTCTTAACTTTGGAGTTCTCGATCATATGATGGCTACCAATACAGAAACATATATTGTTGATATGAATAACTTATTTCACTTTTTTTTTTTTCCGTACACTCTCAATCGAAATCCTGGTTCCGCCACTAATTATGTGTTAAGTGAAACTTAGTGAAAATAGGTCTTATTACTAATTTGCATATCCTAACTTATTTAATACTAAGAAGTTTTAAATAAAAAAAATTGTTTGTTATAAATAAATAATAAGAGGTACAGGACCTTAGTAGTTTTAAATAGAAGATGAAAAATGGGCCTAGTCGCCGGTCTCATGTTATTCTTGCAAAATTTTTGTTTGTGTAGCTTTTAAAAGTTCCGTTGTTTTACACTAGCAATTAAAAACTATAAAAATCTCAAATTTACTACCATCATATAATTAATATCTAATTTACCCATCAATTCGTTGGGAATAGGGAAAGTACTATACTAGCTATACATTCAACTGCGATTTCAATAGAGTGCTGAATATGTGACATTCAAGAGGTGTTGATGCACTGGGTATTTAGTGGTGTCTGTGTTATATAAAAACACTCAACACATGCAAAATATTACTTCAGCGCATACAAAACACTCATTCGGTGATTCATCTCTCAAATCAAATCTATTCAATTGAACACATAAATTTTTTATAAGTTTGACGAAATGGGAAGTGTAACCTTATGCAATTGACCCGGTGATTGTTTTGTTTAATCAAGGAATGCCTTGTAATTACTATTCACTTTTTTTTAAAAAAAAATAAAATTATAATATTATTTTCATTTTGAGTACATTATAGTACTTGAAAACATATAGTAGCTCTTACTTCGCATAGTACAAAGGGTTCGTGGTGTGTTTGTCTCTTGGAACATGTAGTTGAATTAGGACTATTATGGCAACCTTGAGACAAAGACTTATAAAATTGGGAGTTTAGATCAAAGACAGCTGGAGACTTTGGAGTTATGTTCATTCATTACGAGTACGGAATATGGGAAATCTAACCCCCCCTTTCATGCTGGATTTGTTTTTTGTTCCCCATAATTGTCTTATTTTACTACTAATATGCTAAAGGACCATTAAATGTTACTAGCATACACTTAGATCCAATGAGGTTTGAGATACACTGGTTTTCACCAAAAAAATATTACTAATATACAGTATTGTGAATTACAGTGTAATTTGCAAATATTGTTATACATATATTTAGATATCCATATAAATAAAATAAAAAAAAATATGGATAATTTTGAATATAAAATAGATAGAAGTCTAGTACTCTTTTATGATGTACTTGGGTCCTCCCATTTCTACATATACCTAAGTGAATTTATATATATTCTATAGAATGAGTTGGGGTACATGTATATATAGTGCAGGTCTCATGCAATTGCTTAATATGAATTCATAATTGTTAATGAAATTATTTACATCAATATTGCTGTTTTTTTAGTTCAATACTAAATTCACCCCCAGCTCAGATCACATTGCAAACATACATAAACCCTAATTAATTAAAATACTATATGCAGAGAAAATATATATATATATATATAGATAATCCTACACCAATACATAACTCATTCAAATTTTAAAATTAATCTATCTATATGTATATAAAATAAAATAACCAAGTCTAAAAGGAGAACATAACATTCATAATGAAAGCAAGATTAGTTGTTAGTTAACCATGGTTGTCATTTTAATTAATTTCCCCTATATATATAACATGAAACCCATACCCCATTCACATAATTCACAAAACCATACTTTCATTGATAAAACTCAAACCCTAAACTCCACAACACAACCATTTTCCATTTTCCATCTTTTATCGTAATCCTCACCATTCATACATTCATCACTATTATTCCATTCTTTTGGAACATCATCATAACAAATTATTTACAAAGATTATATTGAAGCCAAGAATTCTATTAATATCCAAAATGGGCAATAGCCTGAGATGTTGTCTAGCATGCATCCTCCCCTGTGGAGCCCTAGACCTAATTCGGATAGTCCACCTTGACGGATCCGTTGAAGAGCTCACGGGTCGGGTCACCGCCGGCGAAGTGCTCAAGAACAACCCTAACCATGTCCTCACCAAGCCCTGCAGCGCCGCCCACGCCATCACCCGCCGGATCCTCATCCTCTCGCCGGATTCCGACCTCAAGAGGGGCTCCATTTATTTCTTGATACCTGCCGCCTCTCTGCCCGCTGACAAGACCGCCAAGATCCTCAAGAAGTTTGCGCCGGCGGCGGCAAAAAAGTCGCCGGAGAAGAAGTCCTCCTCCGGGCACCGCCGGGTCCGGAGTAGAGCCACGGCGGGGGGCCTGTGGAGACCCAATCTCGAGAGCATTTTGGAGGATTAAATAGAAATATATTTTGTTTGAAATGTGTAAGTATATATATTTTCTTTTTGATGGATTTTTTTCCTTCGCCGATCGCCACTTGTTTTTTGCCTTGGCACTCAAATGTTCATAATTAAGAATTTGTGATATTTTTTTTAATGTTTCTTGTTTTTGTCTTTTCATAAATTCAATTTCCTGCAATTACCAATTTTCTACGTACCTAGCTATTATTATTTGTACTACTCTAATTTATTTTTTTTAAAAGAAACCAAGCCAGAGAAATGGTTATGGTGGTGGGAGCCCATATCATACAAATTACAAAGAAGAAAAAAAGAGAGGGATATGAGATCGAGTGGGGAATCAAACCCCAGCCTAAGGTTGGAAGGCAGTGACTTTGTCACTTGGGCTAGTCCTCATTCCTCATCCGCATTTGTACTACTCTAATTAAATCATGTCACCTAATTTTTATGTAAAAAAAATCAAGGGAAAATCATTATTTATAACTCCTAAATATAAATAAATTGAAATATAGTACTAATGCAAATGATGGTTAGCTCAGTATTTAATTTAATTTTTAATTTTTAAAAGTGGAATTCAAATTCTATCCACCTTATTCATTGTCATACCATGCATGGCATTTCCTATACCTTTTCTATATTTTCCAATTTAATTTTGATGAGAATTCAATTGCATTGTAAGGTATGATGATTTCAATTTCTAACATGCTATCAATTACATGGTTTTATATTAAAATTTGATAAATTTAATAAATTATGTTAATTTTGCAATCTAAAATGCCCTTCAATGTCCACCCGATCCTCGAGGGATTAGTCTTGGGTCAAATGAGGCTTGGAAATACCCTGATATTCACCTAAAAAAATTTATAATCTGAAATTATTTCGTTGAAAGGTTAATATATATATATATATATAAACAAATATACGTTATATAAATACATATATATATAATTATTTTTATTTTTTGAATTATGCTATAAATTTTTTGCAAATTATTTTGCTACTGTTAACATACACATTTTCACTTAAAGTTTTATTTATAGTTATATAAGTTGAAATATAGTTATATAAGTTAAAAAAATATAGTGTGGATATTTTTAGATCTGTATTGTCTCGTCTTTTATTTAAATATCGAACTTTTAAAATTTTTATTTGTACCGAACTTGAGTTATTAACGATTTAAAATATGTATTGGATTGCATGCATTGTGGGTAGGGAGCAAGAATAAAAAAAAAAAAAAAAAACGGAGGAGTAAATTTTTCATTGAATTACATTTGAAAAAAACAAACAAACAGCATGAATAACGTATGATTTTCTTAAAGTCTTCCCATGGTATCCAAAATTTCTTCCCTATGTATTTCTTTTTTGGCTACCCCTTTTTAAATATTTTTATTAACAAAAATCTATTGAAATAATTAAAAGATAATCAAGGAATCAAGTTCAGCGTGACAGGTTGTCTTGTGAACTTGGAAGTAAATAGCAATATTGGTTAGCCCTAAGTAACTTGGAAGTATTCAAGAATATTACTAATGAGCTTTGAATCTATATATCTCGTTACGTGCAATAGATTATATATGTAATTAATGTAAGAGTTAACTAATAAGTACTTTATTATTAATTAATTAATGCAGTAAAATAAAATATTATTGCCTTGGTACGCGGGAGAATAAACATTGTATCGCTGGCTCTCATCTCATCTCTACTCTCTCTAATCTTTTTTTTTTTTTTTTTTAAATATTATTGGGTAACAAGAAACATCCAAATGAAAATAAAATTGTTGCGCGAAAAAAAAATGAAAATAAAATTAAATATGGGAAATGTATATAATCGCCCTAAAATTTAATCACAGTTCTTTTTTTCATTTTATTTGTTATTTATTTATTTTGAATTCATCTTTTTTAATAGAAGTAGCAATTAGCACCAGTTATGCCAATTTAATGCCTAACTTTATCGTTATCCCAATCGTTAATAAAAATGTAGTAGTAACTTTTTTGTGGTAACAATTTCATCTTTACTGTGTAAATAAATAGATTAACCACCGGCTTATATAAAATTCTGTCACATCTTTTGAACCTTTCGATGCATTCTTCAGTGCCTCTCTTTTTTCTTTTTTGATGAAAATATGGAAGGCATCGTTACTTCTGCACTTACATCCATATTTTCAATAATTGCCGAATGCATTCACAATTATTGAGATTTTTTTTTTTTATATACTAAAAAGGACCAAAAATGTCCTAAACATACTCGTTGCGTTACGAATGGATTGTCGTTTTGGAACTCATCATCAGATCATAATGTGAGTGTACTGTAGGATCACTACAGCCCCCAATTTTATTATGGAAAGTATAAAAACATCATAGAGGTGGTGGTGGTGGTGGTGCAGGCCACACTTTACTATCATTATAACGTAAATTTGTATAATCAAATGAGTTCCCGTGAATGTACTCAGGATTCCCTGTCTTACGAAGGCGAGGCATCGCCTGCTGCACTACTAGTACACTCGCTTTGCTCTCCGAACACGACGAGAACAGCATGTCGCCCACGCACCCCAGCTCCGGGTACTCGTTCCACTCCCGGATCCCGGCCAACAACGACGACCCCTCATCATGTCGCCTTCCCACCAGGATCATGTCGAAGAAGGCCATCATCCTCTTGATCACGGTGACGAGCCCCACGCTGTCCCTCACCGTTTCTTCCTGGTACGAGCATCGCTTGTTGGAGTTCATGTCCGTTTCCCGGTACTCGTGGAGCATTTCGATGTCTTCCTCCACATCGCAGGAGCAGGCGCTCTCGATGTCTGCATCTTTGAACCGGACAACGGTGAGGCAAGCGTTGGGGCGTTTGCTTAGCCTGCGTGCGTACGCCAGTGCCTCACGGTCATCGGGGCCGCCCAAGTAGATTACGCCGATGTGGAATATGCCTTTATGGGATTGGACGGGAGTGTTGCACTGCATAGAGGAGCAATCGATTAGGATGCCAACGGAAGATGTCGACCGTGTAAGGATGCTGCGGTTTACGGCCCTTATGGCCTTGGCTTCGTGCTTCGAGAACTGAATCACCGGATGCATGTGGAACATGATGATCACTAGTGACACCCGTTTCTCAGCTGCTAACGTGCAAACGTCGTTGTGCATCGATGCATACTGTGATATGACCGTGAAAGGGTACACGACAACACATCCTTGGTGGGAAAGCTCGAAATACCTGACGGCATTAATGATGTGATCCGATTCATGTGCGACAGAATCGTCTTTCATTCCCGGATGATGAGCCACAAGAATTGGAGCACTTCGACCTGCTAGCTCAAGCAAATGAACGACGTAAAAGCAAATCGGGCTACCAGGATGAGGATACGAGGCCTCAAAAAGATTGATGATTGAAGGAATATGCTCTGGGAAATGCAAGCAAGCGAGGATACGGAGCTCTGAGTTCGGATCAGTGTACTGCATTGTCAGTCCTTCACTCCCTTCATATTTCTCGTCCGGCTTGTATGAGAATTTCACTATTGGACAGAGTATCCCAGTGATCAACACTATTGTTATGACCATGATGCTGTATGATTGTTTGTCGATCATCTGCAACATAAAAGTATCAACACATTCAGTACAGACACAAGACAGATTGAATTAAGAAGCAAATGGAAACAACAACTGTTTTAGTACTTGCCCGATCTGCTGCTGCCCGTCCAAGTAGTATAACTTCAAGAATGCCTTGGTTGCTCATTATAAGTCCAAGGTAGAACGCTTCACTGAGCTGCATTTTGTAATACAGCGAAGGCAACATGACCCCGACCACTTTCCATGCCACAGATGAAATTGCCAGTATCTCAATAATCACAACATGCCTCATTGTTATTATAGAGAAATCTATTCTTATACCAGTGACAACGAAATAAATCGGCAAGATAACAGAGGAGATAAAGCATTCGAGCTTAGTAACCAAGGCTGAGCCCAAAGGAGGTCCAGCAGGTATTGTGATGCCTAAAATGATAGGCCCAAAAAGAAAATGTTGCCCGGCTAACTCGCCAAACATCGAAGTCATCAATATTATGATAAAGATGATGCATACATAGCTTTCCTTTAGTGATTTCGGATTACTTGTATTCTGAATCATCCATGCCATTATTGGACGAAAGATGTATTTAATGAAGAGAATCATGGTGACTATGGTTAAAAGAGAGAATAGAAAATTAAGTTCCCTATTCGTACCTCCGTCTTGCTCCCAAGAGAAGACAATGACTGCCCACATACAACCACCAAAGCCACTAATCATAGATGATGATATGGCCAGTCTACCCAGTTCCGAGTTCTTAAGCTTAAGATCAACTAAGAGACAGATAATGACATGGAATGAACTCAGGGCAAGGAAAGATGCAATCAACATTATTGATTTGTGAAGGCTTGGATCTATGGGGACGGTGGTGATTAAGATCTTTCCCAGTGTCATGTTGAAAACAAGGGGCAAGAGAAAGGCAGAGACTCCGATCGCCAAAGCTTTATCTCCCAACTTCCGTACAAGACTCATATCCGTCTTCACCCCAAGGATGAATAAAAACAGCATTATACCAAAGCATGCAAATGTGTCAACGACATAAAAGCTTCCTGCAGGAAATAACGTTTTACTGAATGTTGAGATCCTCCCGAGAAATGTTGACCCAATTAAGACACCTGTCTGATATCAAAAGCAACATTAGAATTTACATTTGTGCAGAGTAAATTACTTGCTATGAAGAACAATTCAGAAAAATACATACAAGCCTTTATTCCATCATCTAACCCTGTCATATTATGATTAATATCAATGAGTCGAAGATAAACAGCAAACTAGATAGCATTCAAATTAGCATGTAGTGCAGCCTGCCAAGATCCTAGATTTATTTCTTTGCCTTCATTTGAATTTTCAATAATTACAATTAGCTTTAGCTTCCTTTAATAGTTAAGAAAGTTTTGAAATACTATAAAAGAATCTACACCTCAACAGAGGTAAAACTACACATTTTATCAAATCTAAGGGTTGTCCATTGAACAGCCCCAACCTTTTTGTTTTAAAATTTTACGTCCAAAAGTTCAAAGTTTGCCATGGATGTTTTTGACTTGTTCTTTAAGATTCCGCTAAACAGATGGATATGGAACAAGAATTCCTCATACCCATTAACCTCAACCATTTCAACGGAAAGTCGAAGTTGAAAGGCATATGACACCAAATCACCATCAATCCATTTTACCAAACACACTCCGGCATATGATGTTGATACAACCTAGCCTTTTAACACCATACCACCCTGTAGAAGCCAGGAAATGCATATTTCAAACTTTTCCTGAACTATTCTTCACTCTACAATCCTTAAGAGCAACTGGCTATGCTGTCTAAAAGCTATTTCCCAGAAAGTGTATCAATCAACACAAAAGCCTTCATCAAATCTCTTTGGACTATGCAACAAATAAACGTATGTTCCAACAAAATAGAAGTATTCTTGCAGGTTGCTCTGTGGTTGCTTTATGATGATTTGCATGGCGTACCATTGGATGGATCTAATAAGATGATTTAGGAGCTACTAAATGAGTGCATTAGACAGAGTTTGTGGGACATTCTTCTCCTTGACAGTGTCCTTAGGCTTGACTATAGATGACATCCAGAGGAGAACATATTAATGTTGTACCTAACCGCCTATAGGTGTTACCAATCCCATATTCACCAAATTCTCAACTGGTGCTAGGAAAGTGTGATGATACTTGAAATTTCCTGTTTATAGAACAAGGTCATTTATTCCTTCGTTGTGAGGAGCAAGTCCTATGGCAATAAGACCTTGTTGTCATCATTCTTGCAAAAGGAAGAATAGAGAAGCAATGCAAGGGCATGCTGAACAAATGAATTAATGTTCATCACAATTAATCTCATTCTTCTACCCAGTTATTGTAGACATACAGAGGCACGCTGGTTGTAGCAATTTTCTACACTAGAGAGAGCCTTCAGAAAAGTAGTGAAGAAAATTTTGCTCGAGTGTTACACAAATCCTTGGATAAATTAAAGAACTCAAGGTACTGAACCAAGTTTCAACATTTGCTTTGAGATGGCTTGTGAACCAACTACGACTGCATGACAAAATGCTCTTTGGCCTGACAAAATTCTCAGTAACAGTAAGGCATACGTGGGAGATCTTCATAATGTTCCAATTATGTGTAATCATGTATACAATCCATTTTAAACAAGAAGTTCCTTCTGGTAAAACGAAGGCTCTAAGTACATGACAATATGACATGAACCACACATTGTCAATAGAACATGTATGTCAATAGATCACACAAGAATTAGGTAGTCATAGAGAAACTCACTGTAAATAGCAATAATATAGACAATTCTCTAAAAAGTATGAACCTCTTATAAATCTTCACAACATGCACAAATCTTTACAAAGGTACAAAATACTAGTATTAATTTTGATGTAAAATCAAGCATTAGATCTTCACTAATTCTATTGCCTCCTAAATTTGCTAAGGATTTTAGGTACATGGATGTGATGTTGTTGCATGGTATCAATGACATTTTTACAATAGGAAAGCTATTCAAAGTCCTTTCTCAAGAAGAAATTGGTAGATTGTTCCTCCAAACTCCTTGCTCACAATAGCATAATAAAAAAGAATACTAACTTACCAGAGTACCCGACAATATAACACAATCTGTTACAATGTTAGTAGTTCTTTTTCAACTAGAGGGATTTCATTTTCTACTATGTTCTCATAGGCCATAGCTTCTTAATTTTATTTTATAATCCCTTATATCCATAATTTTTAAATATACTCTGAAAATTTAAAAATATGTTTAACCAAATTTACCACTTAGAATCACTCCCTCCAACCACAACGACAAAAACTCTTTACACCAAGCAAGAGAATAATCACTTGTTACCATCTCGTTAGCTCTACAATAAACTATTCTCTCATTGAGACATTTCAACAAACACTTTCTCTCTACAATTTTAAATCACATTGCTACTAAGTCATCAAGCTAAACAAAATTTCCATTTCCCCAACACATTTACAATCTTCTCCAAGCCCCAAATTTAATTGTCCATCACTTTCAAAACAATCCATTATCCTCAAACATAAAAAGCAGAAATAAAAACGAACACTCACCAAGACTTGTGAAATGAAAGCACTTTGGCCGAGTGGGTTAAACACAAGCCGCATTACGATGGTGACGAGGGCACATAGTGAAAGCTGAGCGAGCAAAAGGGTTGTTTCATTGGAAAAAGGGCTGTCGCCAAAGAATATTCCTTTGTAGGAGCGATTTTCGCGCACGAAACAAATCCTAACGGCTTGGAGCTCCGAAGAAATATTCATTATCGTTCAATATATCGGGAATTGACCCAATTTCGGAGGTAGATTCCCCAATTGATTGACAAAATGCTCGGGGAGTCGAGTTAGGGAAGGGAGTGAGAAAAGTGGGAAGATTGCAGGAGAAGATCGATTGGGAGAAAGAAGCCATTGCCATGACATGATGCAGAAGCCAAAAGAGAGGAGAGGAGAAAGAAGCGGAAGTGCTAAATTTTGTACGGTCTATCGAATATAGATGATTTTTCTTTGGGTGACATTCTCATAGATGATTTTTGACTTGGTGACTCTTTTATAACTCCATTTAATACGGAGTGTGAGTATTAATTTTTTGAGTGTGTAAATTATCGAATAAGTTTCTATCCATACTCTGGATATCCAGAGGTGATATCTTTATGTATACAGTGTGTTATTTGCTGAGTTTTGTCATATATGGCAGTGATTTTTATTATTGTATTTCCTTTTTTAAGCTTTATTAATTTATGGTTTTTTTTTGGAGGTTACAAATTTATTCCTCCTGAAATCATGGAAAGATATGGGAAGGATTATATATTGTTACACGTGTGGTGGGCCATTGATATTGTCCAAATCTATTTAGATTGTGCGTATTTTTTTTTATTTCTTTAGCAGATTATGTGGGGTTTTCCTTGTCTCTCAATTGGACCATATTTTGACTTCATTTCTATCATTCCTATCTTACGTTTACAACATCCAGAAAGAGTAACTGAAAGGGACAAATTATTCCAGACCATCGAGAACACAAGTCGGCGATTTCCACTGGATTCTTACAACATTGCGATCGAATCAAACTGGAATTTCATTTTCTCGCTTCAGGTGCACAACCCCGAGTTGTGTTCTTATGCTGCTTCATCTTTGATGCCAACTTACTAATTATGTGCTATACCACGCCTGTCTATATATGTGCTATACCAAGCCTGTCTATATATGTACTAATTACATATCCAGATCATTGATAATGTTCTAACTTCCTGCAATGAGTGATACTTTTTCTTATGCATCTGTTATAAACAATGACAGTTGGGTATCTGTTTAGTTTTTAAATTGATGCTATGCCAATGATGACATAATGTTCTGTATATGTTTCATTAATGCTATTATCTTTGAAAAAAATGTTATGTCCATGATCTATGAAAATAACTGCCAGTCTCTATTAGCTTCTCATAGTTGTTGTGATTACTGCCTTCATATTATTGGTTCCTCATTTCATATATTACTCTAAAAATTCCACGCTCAATGCTTACTGCCCGATTCATTAGTGCTTATTAATCAAGTGTTCACTTCATATCAGCCTATCATAACAAATAACAAATAACTTTGGAAATCACGATCACCAATTGGGTTGAAAATGTACCACACTACAGAATGTTTTTCAACTTATGTTGTAAGTATCACACTGTCATTGTTCACTCCATATCTTACAATTGCCACAAGAACATCAAAAAAAATTATTATTTATAACCGGGCAAAACACTTCATGCGACTACATAAGTCCATCAAAACGGGGGTTGCACAAGTATTTAAATTTGATGCTTTTTCCTAGGTTGTTTTGCCTTCCGTATGGCCCCACGAACAACTTCCGAGATTGTTTTTCGTCTCTTTTTCGGGCCGAACCTTCGCGGTTTCGACTTCAAGGTCAATGCAGCATCATCATCTCCTTCCACATTGTGGTTGCCATCTACATCAATCCCTACATTGTATACTCGTACAGTGAGGTTCTTGAACAATATTTATTAATTCATTAAACTATTCATACTGACATCCGATATAAAATACCTTCACGATGTGTTGCATTGCATACCGTGCCTCGAAGTTCAGCTAGGAATAAATTCAGGTGATCTATAAACCTGTTTGTGGTCTCTGTATCCCGTGTTATGTCTTGTCTAGCGGCTGCCATTGCAGTGCTTACAACAAGATCCCGGTCATCTTGGGTGGTCATTGCATTTTCATCTAATCTCGGGCATTCCACGTCAACAACACGTGATTTCACACACCAACGGTCAAGAATATATTGCTTTGGTACTACGCTATACTGCTTTACGCCTGACCCGCCCACAATAACCATGACCCGTAATGCATGTCGGCATAGCACACCCCAGTTCTCAAATTTGCAGCATGTACACGTTATACCACCAACACCAGGGCTCACCATAACTTTATGAGCTTTGTTAATCAACTTTTCCTTATTAGGATTCGTGACCATGTAAACTCTTGACCCCAAGAATGCCATATCCTTCTCTTCCTTTATCTCAAACTTGTACGACTTATCAAACTCCTTGCAGAAAATGTTGAACATTGAGGGAGTATAACATAACGACACTGATCCAACTAGCGAATTCCATGGGTGCCGTGCTGCCATATTCTTATCCACTGACTTGAATTGTAGTACAGCCTCCTCGGCCCTTCTACCTTCTATTGCACGATCGAAATGTTTAAAAAATTGAGCGACATTGTCGTCGACTTGGAGATACCTGCATCATGTTCGCATGCACAACATGGTGATTTTCTCATGGAATTGGAAGCACAAAGAATCAAGGCACTCTACTATACCGTTTTAAGATTGCGTTCGTCGACTCGCTAATTTGCGTAGAACGCATCCCAGCAGTGAATTGTCTCCTTCTCCAAGCTGATGACCAATGCTTGCGCAATGTGTGTATTCCATCAAGCCACCTATGCGTACCCCCACCGAAGCATTCATCTAGCATCATGTTCCAGTACCGGTTAAACTCCTGTTCATTCTTCACCTTGTACACCAAAATATGGAACAACTCCGCAAACCTGTGCATTCAAAAAATTCTCACAGAAATAAGCAACAAACCACTTATAAAACAAAAATTTCATATATGATTTGATGTGATATACAGTCCTGACAAACCTTTTCGTGTACTTTGTGCTCAAGTTCTTCTTTGCATTCTCAAGGATATGCCACGTGCATAAACCATGATAAGAACTTGGCAGAACATTACGTATAGCAGCCGCCATAGCCGGATCTTGGTCTGTCATGATGCTTTTGGGGTGAACACCTGCAAATCACAGTCAATTATATCAAACCAGTACTTATTATTCAATCCGTTTTGAAATGAATGACCTGTTTAATATGCAGTATCAATCAGGATATAACAGAGCACTCATTAGGAGCAAATATAACACAAATCAGATATACGTATAGCACTAATTGTAGTACAATGCAGCATCAACCTTATCACAGCAAAACCAGTCATCCGAAATCGGTATCGCTTTCCAGCAAAGGCCAAATCGCAAATCCATTTTCCAAATAGCAATGACATTCCAATAAATAAAAAAAATATCTCAGCACATATCGTATTAATTTACATCTCACCATCCATACAATCGAGGAACGTCTCTAACACCCATGTAAAGGTTGCTTGTGTTTCATCTAATAGAAGGGCAGCACCAAACACGCAACATCGCCTATGTTGATTGAATCCAACAATTAAAGCTGCAATATGAACATCTTCCAAATCATCTCTCATTTCAATAGAAAGATGCATTAGTTTTAATCAAATAAAAACGTTAAATTACCATACCGAGTGGCCGTGCATTTTTGTTTGTGTTGAAGGTTGTGTCCATTGCTATTTGGTTATCATTGTCAACATCCATGTGGTGATAGAAATTTCGGTCTACACGTGCCTTATCCTTGAAATGTTGCAGTAACGCATGTGCTTCACCCTTTCTCATACCGATTTCACGCCTCCGGCTCATCATGTTTTTCAAATCGGACTTCAAGAAACCAACCTTCTCAGTACCACCAGCCATAGCTCTAATCAAGCCATAAGATTCACCTAATGATAGTCCGGCCTTATCACCTAGATCTGCTATTAGCTCATGGTGATGCAAAATTCTTCGGTTTGACCTCAACACGTGCGTCGTGGTTCTATCTTGCATCGGGTGTGTATGTTCATCATGGTACTTGCTCACAACATACACCTTACGTTTCAAATCATATTTGAATCCAATCATTGCCTTGCAGCCAACACGTGTTTCGTCCAATATTCGAATTTTGCTTTGGGTAGATTCACCTTGATACGATTGTACGGTGGGGTCTTTGTTCCATGGACTCACCTTACTGTTACGCCTGTACCCCTCTTTGCTACAATAATAGAGCATCCACCGAACCAAGGATTTGTCTTTGTCTCCTGTTCTCTCGTATTGTTTTCGAACCGAAAAGCCACGGCTGTGTGCAAAATTACAGTATGCCATGTAGGCATCTTCCACACTTTTGAATTCACATTTTCCAAACTCCTTTATATCTGCAATTTAGTTTGAAGAAATCACGACTTCAATATTCAAGAAACAACATTCTCCCTGATTTATCGATCAATTAATTAACCCTTACCTGTCAAGATAGGTGCGACACGGCTGCAAATTTTTACCGGATCGGCGCATCTTCCAACTTCAGGCATGCCATCCTCATCGTTCCCCTCATCACAACATTCTGTTAGTTGTATGGCATCATTATCAGAGGCTTCGATATCATTATCATCATCCTCTACCAAGCAATCCACCATTGATACAGCGTTGTCGGCATCACGATCGTTCACGTGTGTTGAATCATCATATTCGGTGTTGCCGTCTGGGGAAGAATTTAGGTCTATCATCTCCGGCAACACTATGGTCGGTCTAGGTGATTTTGGGGTGTAATGGCCGGTGTAAGTTATTTGGGGGTGTAATTGGATTGAAATCTTCTATATTTGGGAGTTACAAATCATTCACTCAATTACACAATAAATGAGGGTTTTTGACTGATTCTATTTCCTTTTTATATTGATTCCATCTAATTGCTATTACTGACACGTACATCATAATATGGTCTTCAGTGGAACACTATGGATATCCATATTTTTTATTACTATGGACAGTAACTCTATTGGTAAATTATAATATGATCATAAAAAACCTTAAATTATTAAATTATTCCAAAACTTAACTCCATGTAAAATAGTAGTACTAACAAGTTAAACCGCTTTGACAGCTTAAGTAAAAATTTCAAGTTCGATCTTTATGTATGTAGAATTTTGTTTTGGAGTCGAAGATAACTGGGTATATTTATACGCTAAAAAAAATAAACTGATGGTTTAAGCCTGTTTAACTAATTTTAGGCGGTAAAATTCAAAATTTAGAATTTTAAAATTGAATATATTTTATAAATTTTTTAACCTTTTCTATTTTATTGTAATACAATAAGTTGTTTTTTTATTTTTTGAAAAAAATAATTTTAAATTAAAACAAAGAAAAGAAAAATAGAGTTGTACTTCTATAATTTAAATCTGAATCGGAACCGACGGTTGAAATAGAGTTCCGGATGGTTTATGCATAGGGATGAAAACGGTACGGATACGGTCGGATAGTGTCGGATACGGATATTATCCATATTTTTTTGTCGAATTCGGTATCGAATACGGATGGGCCGGATACGAATACGGTTTCGGATATTTCGGATTACGGATACGGTACGGATACAGGATGAATATATGACGGATACAGATTCAATCGGATATAGATTATCGGATAATTTTTTTATAATTTTTTTGAAAATTTGATATTTTTTTATAATTATTAATCATTTTAATTATTAAGTAAATAATAATATATTAATAAATTCGGATATCCATATTTAAAATCCGGATAATATCCTATCAATTTTCGGATACGGTCGGATATTCTCGGATACGGTCAGATATTTTCGAATACGAATACGAATGCGGATATTAAAATACGGATTCGGATTCGGATACGAATATTGAAATATCCGCCCGGATAGTCGAAAACGGATTCGGATTCGAATATGATCGGATACGGCATCGGATCGGTCGGATATTTACCGTACCACTTTCACCCCTATTTATGCATGGTAAGATTTAATTTCGAAGTCCTTCTAAACTCACCAATTTCAAATCCTTCCATCAAATTCTCTTTTAAGTTTAATAAATCTATTAATCTAAACGCATTCCAAAGCTATTTCAGCTAACCGAGCCTGTTTGTTTTGTCTTAATTTTTCTTCTTTTGACTTTTGCTTCTCTCAAAAGTCATTTTGAATTTTTTTAGCTGTTTGTTTTGACTTTTTTAAAAATAAAAGGAGAAGCAAAAGTTAAAATTCAACTTTTTTTCAAAGTAGGTAGGGGGTTATTTTTTTTAAAAGAGAGTAATAAAAATACGAAAATAACCCTATTTAAAAAGAAAATAAAATTAATTATAAATATCCTTATACATTTATGTCCATTTTGATAATTTTAATATATCAAAAGTCTTTCTACGTACAATTCATCCAAACATGTTTCCGTTGAAAAGCAACTTTAATAATATCCATCCAAACAATTATTTGAGCTGTTTTTGCTTTTGAATTCTCCTTCTGCTTCTTCTATTGACTTCTCCTTTTTTTCACAAGCAAAAAGAAACAAGCCCAGAAAAGTCACCAAAAAAACTATTTCTGCTATGTATTCCAAATTCACCCAAACTCAAATCATTATATCCCAACACACCCTAATATTAAATTATTAATTCAAATAACACGGGGTGGTGTTGGCGTTGGGATGGGTGGAACCAGTTGGAGGGGGTGACTACCGTAGCGACACTGATTCTAGGGCTGAAAGTTGGGCGGATGCACTAGAGGAGGCTCAGTAGCAGCGCCGTTTTTTTTATTATACATATCTTCTATGGAGTTTAAGGATTTTAAGATTATATCATGGAATGTTCAAGGGTTGATGGGGGAAGAGTCTCAGAGATGACTCGTGAACTGTATTCGGTCGAATTCGCCGGATGTACTATGTATTATGGAGTCTCAGGGGTCCTACGCCAGAGTGCGTGCTATTTTTTGGAGGTTAGGATATGAGGCCCTACACATTCAAGAGACAGTTGGCCGTGCTGGGGGCTTGTGGGTCTTCAAGGCAAGGAGATGTGCATGTCAATGTTCGATTGTGGACATTCGGGATAGAATGATTGGTGTGGAGGTTAAAGGTAGATTGGTGACTTGGACAATCACCTTTATTTACAGAAACCCTAATTACCAGAGAAGGCGTCGGGACTGGGCTAATCTTCAACATCTCTCGGATGTGGTGCATGGGGCTTGGATGGTGATTGGTGATTGGAACGAAATAATGCATGAGGACGAAGTTAGTGGAGGGAGGTTCCTGCCGGATAGGGCGGAGGAGTTCAGGGGCTTATTAAACACGGCCAGGTTGGTTGGCATTCCGTCGACGGGGACCAAATTCACGTGGAAAAGAAGGGTAGGGCCGGACAGCGTGATCCAGAAGCGGTTGGATAGAGGAGTGGCGAACTTAGAGTGGCACGATCTATTCGTTGAGGGTCATGTCCACCATCTGGCTCGGCTAGGGTCGGATCACAGTCCTCTCATGGTGGTGTGTAGTAATCCGTTGGAGCCCCGGCGGGTGAAGTCGTTTCAATGGGAGGCGGCGTGGGCTCAGCACAAGGACTATGAGAATGTGGTTAAGGAATGTTGCGACTCCATTGCTGGTGCCTCGATGCCTGTTCTGCTGGAGGCGGTTGGGAAGGAGTCTCAAAGATTTAATGTTGAGGTGTTTGGTCATATAGTGGATAGGAAAAAGAAGCTGGAGCGGAGGATAAGGGGAATTGAGAAACAGTTAGAGGTGTGGACTCGGCGTGGCTTTCACGGCTTGAAAAGGAATTGAAAGGCGAGTTGGAGGCTGTGCTGATTCAGGAAGAACAATTATGGTACCAGAAAGCCAGGGATAAATGGATTACCATGGGTGATCGCAATACGGCTTATTTTCATGCGAGGACTAAAATGCATAGGAAGAGGAATCGCATCTATGGGTTGATGGTTGAAGAGGGGGTTAAGCAGATAGATCAAAACATACTTCAGGAGCATGCTAAGCAGTACTATTCCAAGATTTTTGAACGTCGGCCGACTGTTGAGGGGGCTTGGAATGAGCCTCGGCTGCAGGCCCTTATGCATGGTTGGAAAGAGACCTTGGCAAGGCCGGTTGAACGAGAGTAGGTGGAGCTCGTCAAGAAACAGATGCGCCCTTTTGCGGCCCCGGGCCCGGACGGATTCCCGGCGGAGTTTTACAGGTTATATTGGAGGATGTTGGGAGACCAAGTATACAGGATGGTCAAGGAAGTGTTTGTGACTAGATGCTTGCCGAGAGACATGGCTCATGCTTTTCTCGTGTTGCTCCCGAAGGTGGATATTCCGCAGACGATCACTCAGTTCAGGCCACTCACTCTATGTAATGTTTTCTTCAAATTTATTACAAAGGTCATTACCAATAGATTGCGTCCGGTATTATGTGAATATGTGGGGCCTTATCAATCGGCTTTTCTTCTGGGAAGAGGAACCAGGGATAATGCTATATTGGTTCAAGAGTTTGTTTATGCGTTGAAGAAGAATAGAAGTGGGCCGAAGGGAAAGATGGCCAAAATTGACCTGGCAAAAGCTTATGATTCAGTGGATTGGGATTTTTTACAGGCTTGCCTACTTGAAATGGACTTACCGATGGCGTTGATTGAACTTATCATGGTATGTATAAGGAGTTCTTCTTTCTCTATTCTGTGGAATGGGGCTCCTTTGGATAGCATACAGTCAGGGAGAGGTTTGAGGCAGGGAGATCCGTTATCGCCCTATCTTTTCGTGATTGTCATGGAAAAGCTGTCTCAAATTATATTGGCCGAGGTGGAAGGTGGCCGATGGAGGCTGATTCATTCGTGCGCGGATGGGGTCGCGGTATCCCATGTGATGTATGCCGACGATCTTATCCTATGCTCGGAATTAGTGGAGGAGAGTGTGATTTGCATGGGACATGTGATGCATAGGTTTGAGGAGTTGTCGGGCCTGGGGATGAATTGTGAAAAGTCCATAGCCGTGACGGATGAGAGGGCGACGGATGTAGATCGGCAGTGGGTTACGGGGCACCTCGGCATCTCTTTATCCACCTTGTTGGGGAGGTACCTGGGCTTTCTTGTGGTGCATGGTAGATTAAAGATGTCACACTTTGATGAGATATTGAGGAGGATTGATATGAGATTGTCGGGGTGGGCAGCGACCCTTCTTAACCGCGCTGCAAGGGTGACGTTGGCTAGGGCGGTTCTTTCATCTATTCCTGCATATGGCATGCAGGTGCACTTATTCCTCTTACTATATGTAACAAGATTGATCAAAAAATTAGGAGGTGGATATGGAAAGGTACTGAGGGGAGAGGGCTTCATTTGGTGGCGTGGGAGAAGGTTACTCAGCCGAGGAAAGAGGGGGGTTTGGGTTTAAGGCAGGCGAGGCACACCAACCTGGCGCTTATGGGGAAGCAATTGGGGGAGATGATGACTGGATCTACTAAACTGTGGGTTAAGTGGATGAGAACGAGATATAGTTGCCGTGAGGGTGAGTGGCCGATGGCACATTATAAGGCTACTCGGACGTGGAGGAACATTGTTCAACTGGTGGAGGATTTCCGAGGAGGTTTTGGCATAAGAGTTGGAGCAGGGGATTGTTCACTTTGGTACTCACCTTGGTGGAAAGGGACGTGTTTGGCTCCTCTGATGCCTTTCGTCCATTACAACAACGTAAGCCTAAAACTTAGAGATGTTATTGAACAAGGGAGGTGGAGGTTGAACATCATCTACACTAGGATGCCGGATGAGGTTCGCAAAGAGATTGAAGCGATGCCATGTCCATTGCTCATAAATGGGGGTGTCGGATCGCTTGCACTGGCGCATGGGGGTGAGTGGTGAATATACTGTGTCTTCCGGCTACAAGTGGATTCGTAAGGAGAGGGCGGAGGAAAAGGGATGGAGTTGGATGTGGAACAAGGGGATTCCGGAAAAGATTAGCCATGTATTCTGGCTTCTCGGAACGGGTCCCTTGCGACGAATGAGGTCCGACATTATCGACAGATGGCAGGGTCTCCATTATGCTCGGTTTGTGGTTTGGAGGTGGAGTCATGGAAACATGCACTATTTAAATGCAATTGGGCGAGGCATTTTTGGAGTACGTTGGGTATTAGGGAGGTGGAGGCCATCCCGGTATTAACAAAGGAGGAGGTGAGGCATTGGCTGCAATTTATGGTTAAGCTGCATGGACATTTGTTCGTGGCGTGAGTGTGGACTGCATGGTTGGAGAGGAACCGGAGGGTGTTTAAGGGCCTGGTGAGTCGTCCTCGCAAATTGAAAGGGCAGGCAATGGCGTTGAGTGAGGCGCTGAATCGGGTCGCTGGAACTGATGAGCATGTTGACCGGGAAGTGCAAGTTCTGCGCTGGATGTCTGGAGTGGAGGAGGGAGTGGTCTTGCACTCAGACGGTAGCGTTCAGCAAGGAGGATCGAAAAGTGGATTTGCCGCGGTGTGCCGTGCTGTCGATGGAAGTTGGCGAGCAGCTGTGGGCGGGCAGCTGGGGTCGAGGGAGATCTTGGAAGTGGAGCTATATGCCCTCATGACAGGTCTTCAAATGGTGGCGGAGATGGCAGAGAAGAAGGTGACGTGCTTCACAGATTCTATGGAAGCGTTTCGGTTGGTGGCTTACCTTGAGCAGGCTCGACATCGTTTTTGGCCGTTGGTGAAGCGGATTCGATCGCTACGTGACTCATTTGATGAATGCCTTATTCGCCATATATACCGTGAAGGGAATCGAGTAGCCGATGGATTGGCGAGATTGGCGTGCGATGAGGAACACTTCTATACGACGTAGGCTTTTCCCCCGGATCAAGTGGTGCAAATCCTACATGATGAAAGTTCGGGCAATGGAGTTCTTCGGGCTTAGAGGAGCCGATCCTGATCTTCTTTTAGTTTCTTGAATTTTTTTTTTGTTTTATTCTTGTTTGTTTTAGCCGCCTTTGGGCATTGTTCACCAAAAAAAAATTTAATACAGAATATAATATAAGTTTCTCGGCTCAATTTAGAAGTACTCGATTGGAAGAAAAAATAAATGATAAGTTTAATCAAATAAATTCTATCATGTTATAAGTAAAAAGCTTATTAATTTAGGGAACGGTTTATAGGCTGAATTCACAGTTTTCAGCCTGGGCTGAATGATAAATTTTAGTTATGTATGTGCTAACTTTTTTGTTGTGATTTTTATTACCATATTAAATGAGATTTGATAAGTAATGTATTTTTATATTTCCTATTTTATTTTCCAGTAACATTTACTACCCTCTGTAAACACGTGAAATTTGTTCGCCACTAAAAATGCGACATGTGTAATTTTAAATATTAATTTAATTATTTTTAGGCATTTTAAATAAATAAATGCTTGAAATAATTATTAATATTTATTGGGTCATTTGGATCCATCAAGCCAAATGGATTTAATTACATTGGGCCAATGTGGACAAGTCCAAATGAAAGACCCACGAGCTTCATGGCCAATGGACACTTGATGCAGGCCAGCCCATGAAAATTAATCAATGTGGATAAGTCCAAATGAAAGACCCACAGGCCTATGATCCAATGGACACTTGAAGCAGGCCAGTCCATGGAAATCAGTCAATGTGAACAAGCCCAGATGAAAGGCCCACATGACCCGATAAAAACGTGGATTGGACCAACCCATCGATTGGCCCATCATTCACAAACCCTAGGGTTTTCCCTCTATAAATAGAGGTACCCTGTCACACATTAGGGAGAGGTCTCCATACACAGCTAACTCAAGACTCATATACTTGAGATTCTACAGCAACAAAATGCTGCAGAAATATTAAAGAGGCAAAGAAGTATCAAATACACTTCTACAACCTCTAAACAGTTATACTCTGAGACTCATACACATAGAGAGACGACTCATATACGTCTACTCATTCTCGAGACTCATACACTTGAGATTCTACAGTAACAAAACGCTGTAGAAATTCTGAGAAGCCGGAGAAGAAGCATAAAAGCATCTCGACGTCTTCAAAGTTGGAGGAATCAAAGGAGTACCAGAAGTCGAACCCATATAGTTTGATTTTCTACATGTTCTTTGATATTTAAATTTCTCTGTAATTGTAGACATTATTGTGAAATTAATAAAAGTGTTTTGCAGTTTCTTGTCTACGCATTTTTGCACCTACAGGCACGCCCAGTGGGACACTTCTGCCTTTCATCTCCTCCAGACGTCGCCAACGAAATCCAATGGCTTCAAGGAACACCTCCAAGAGCAACTCTTCAACATCCGGTGCCGCTATGCCCAATGTCACCACAAGGAACATGAAGAAAGCAATGGAGGCCGCCGATGCTGCGTGCGGAAAAGAAGTTGATGCGGATATGCCGCTGCTGGAAGAAGGAAACGACCATAGATCGGGATCTTCCACGCCGTTGTCAAGCCCGCGGGGAGATCAAGAAGAGACATCCGCCCTGCGTCATGCTGCTGCAATGACAACCCAAGCCAGCACTCTTGAAGAGCAAATGGCCAACCTGACAAAGATCGTGGAAATGCTTGCGAAAAGATCCGAGTTGCAAGATGCACGCATGGAGCAAATGATGAACAGACTGGATGGCTCTAACGGCGGCCAAGCGGTGAACAAGCCCGTAGAGATCCGCGACGATGGAGAGACTTCCCGGCAAGGCGCTTCGGCAAAAGGAAAAGCAACCGCTGACATCCAAGTCACTCCTGACGGCTTCATCTCGGCTGATCAACTGAAAGAGTTCATCATGGGAACGTTGAAGGAAGAGGTCTCGGCAGGATCAAAATCCTCCTTGACGTATGTCAAACCATACAGCGCCCGCATCGACTCACTGAGGATGCCGGCAGGCTATCAACCGCCCAAGTTCCAACAGTTCGACGGCAAAGGGAATCCCAAGCAACATATCGCCCATTTCGTGGAGACATGCAATGAAGCGGGTACGTTTGGGGATCACCTCGTCAAGCAGTTCATTCGTTCACTAAAGGGAAATGTATTCGAATGGTATACTGACTTGGAACAAGGCAGCATCGACAGCTGGAATCAACTTGAGCAAGAGTTTCTGAACCGTTTTTACAGCACACGGCGTACCGTCAGCATGATAGAATTGACGAACACGCAACAATCAAAGAGCGAGCCGGTGATTGACTACATCAACCGCTGGAGGAGCCTAAGCCTCAACTGCAAGGATCGTTTGTCTGAGACGTCGGCAATTGAGATGTGCATCCAAGGCATGCAATGGGGTCTACGATACATCCTGCAAGGCATTCGTCCCCGAACATTTGAGGAGCTTGCAACCCGTGCTCACGACATGGAGCTAAGCTTGGCGTCAAGTGGAGCCTATGGTCCGCCCGTTCAACATACTCGTACAAACAACCGAGTCCAATGGGAGAAGAGAGGTGAACCACCATCAAAGCCGCCAACAAAGGATGCGATGGTTACAAGCGCCACTTTCGTAAAGGTACGTGGGAAGGAGCCGGTGACAAGCGACAAGCCGAAGCCACCACAAGCTCAACGTCAAAAGTCGTCGTTGGAAGATAGACGGGCCAAGACATACCCATTCCTTGACTCCGACTTACCGGGCATCTTCGATGACTTGATGAAAGAAGACCTCATCGAGCTACCAAGGATGAAACGTCCCGAGCAAGCGGGGATGACCAACGACCCACTATACTGCAAGTACCACCGTTTGGTGAGCCACATGATCCAAGATTGCTTCGTTTTCAAAGACAAAGTCATGGATCTCGTCAAACAAGGCAAAATCACCTTGGCAGACGAAGCGGAGACTGCCAACACCATTTCCATCCAAGTTGGCTCAATCGAGATCAAAGTTCCCGACAAGTCTACCACCTGCAACACCGTCTTCGAAGTTGGGAGCACGTCGAAGCAAAACCACACTAAACAAGTTGTGGATCATTCACATCTCAACGAATGCATGCTTTCCATCACGTTCAATGATGACGACATGCCGATGGAGCTGGAAAATTCGAAGGCTCATAACCGACCATTGTTCGTCGTTGGATACGTGGACAACAAGCGAGTAAACAGCGTCCTGATAGATGGAGGTTCTGCCGTCAACATCATGCCACTTCACACCCTGAAGGAATTGGGCATCTCGGAGGAAGAACTATCCAATAGCAAAATGTTGATCCAAGGCTTCAACCAAGGGGGGCAAAAATCCCTTGGTGCAATCCGAGTCTGGCTACAAATCGATGAAATGGTCGCAAACACATACTTCCATGTCATCGACGCAAGGACATCATACAACATGCTTCTCGGTCGAACGTGGATCCCCGAGAACGGCGTCGTCCCTTCAACATGGCATCAATGCTTCAAGTACGTGCACAACGGCGTCGTCAAAAGGGTTATCGCCGATGACAAACCATTTGCGGTGGCCGAGTCTTATTATGGGGATGCTAAGTACTACCTTGAGGCGTCCAAAGCTAAGGCACCTTCGTTGGAGGAAGAAGAACGTAAAGAAGGTCAACCAACCCGTGAAGACAAAGGAAAATCCATCCTGAAAGAAGCATTCGAAGGACTTACACTCCCGCTAACGCCCATTGATCCCGGCACATCGCAGAAAGTGTTGAAGATTCAACTCAAAGGCAGTGAGGCACATCGACTGAAGAATGACAAAGAATTCGGTGCATTCAAACTGCTCACCAAGTCTGGATTCAACCCAAATGAGCCATCGCCGTTGGGAAAGCTCCCGGACCATAATCGGAGAAAAGGTGACCGGAGTGGACTTGGGTATGTTGCGGAATTTGACACGGCGCCCCAAGCATCGAAAGCGCCCATATTCGTCAAAGCTGAAGAAATAATGAAAACACCGGTTCGCATCGTCATAAAATGAGCTACAACCAATTACATCACCGAAGCAAGTCAAAGAGATGGCACCCCAAAAGACCAGCATGAACGTAAGTCGGTGTTCGATCGTATTGGTAGCCCGTCGAAAGAAGAGCAAAAACGGAGTGTTCACGATAGGCTTGGGTCAACGGAGACAACCGAATGCAAAGAATCCGTCTTCCGCCGGCTTGGAGCAAATGAAGATGTAAGGCTAACTGTTTTCGATAGGCTCGGGGCTATTGCCAAAGAAGACTCTGCAAAATCCATCTTCGAAAGGCTAGGTTCTACAAAACGCCAATTGCAAAACAAAGCATCGACTAGCAAAGAACGGTCTCCAGTAAAGCAAGGAATATTGGACGACCGAAATTATGGCAACGATGTGAGAAGCACGGTACCTTCCCGCATGAAGCGCCAAGTTGAGTATCTGGTCCGATGAATGACTGAAGCTCACGAAGCGGACCATCATCTTCACAAAGCATAACGTAGATGATCAAGCCGACAAAATTGAATCCATTCTCATATCACCATTGACTGCGGTGAGCCGATAAAGAAGACTCTAACGCAGCACCGACACAACTTGAAGAAGAAATCAAGGTCACGGTGGATGGACTGCGCGAAGTAAACTTAGGCGATGAGAAAGAACCCCGCCCAACGTTATCAGCACCCTACTGGCTGTAATAAAGCGGAGAAGTATGTGGCGCTCCTCCAAGAGTTCAGAGACATCTTCGCATGATCCTACAAAGAAATGCCCGGCCTGGACCCCAAGATAGTCGTCCATCGTCTCGCGGTCTTTCAAATCATCAAGTCTCCAAGTCTTCAAGAGGATGAAGCTCACAAGCCCCTTATGAAGCCTTCAAAAACATTGTTTAAAGCAACTTCAAGTGCCAAATCCTTCAAGATGATCAAGCTCAAAGCCCATCTCGAAATAGAAAATTTCTTAAATCTCCAAGCCTTCAAGAGGATCAAGCTCAAAAGCCCCTCCTGAAGTCTTTCGAATATTCATAGTCTTCAAGTCCTTCAAGAGGATCAAGCTCAAAAGCCCCTCTCGAAGTTCTTCAAAATTTCATGCCTTCAACAGGATTTAGCCCAAAAGCCCCTATTGAAGTAAGGAAACACATTTTTGGAGAGTCAATCCACCTTCAAAGATGTCGAAAGTTTCTCTTAAAGTTCTTCATAGTCCATGTCCAACGTGTCATGCACGGATCTTCATCAAACTGAGGCCATTCACCAATCTCCTGAGCCGTTGCATCCAACTGTGGCATCATGGCCGTTCGACGCATGGGGCATGGATATCGATGGACCACAACCAAAGTCTTCCGGGTGGCATGGCTACATCCTTGCTGCTACGGATTATTTCTCCAAGTGGGCTGAAGCTGCACCCTTTAGAGAGGTCAAAGGGGAACATGTTGCCAGTTTCATCCGAATCAATATCATCTACCGTTATGGCGTCCCGCGTTACATCATGACAGACAACGGACGATCATTTGTCAACAGCACCATCACCAAGTTGTGTGAGAAGTTTGGATTTACTCAGCGAAAGAGTTCTGCATATTACCCGCCGGCAAATGGACTGGCAGAGGCCTTCAACAAAACCTTATGCGGTTTATTGAAGAAAGTAGTCTCCAAGTCAAAACGAGACTGGCATGAGAGAATCAACGAAGCTTTATGGGCATATCGAACAACTTTCTGCACTCCCACCAAGGCCACGCCATACTCGTTGGTCTATGGAGTGGAAGCCGTGTTGCCATTGGAAACGCAAATCCCCTCGCTAAGAGTCGCCATCCGGGAAGAGCTCACTGAAGAAGACAACGCCCGACTGCGTTTGGAAGAATTGGAAGCTCTTGAAAAGCGGCTCGAAGCGCAACAAAGATTGGAATGCTACCAATCCCGCCTCTCCAAGTTCTATAACAAGAAAGTCAAGGCACGTTCGTTCCAAGTCGGAGATCTCGTCCTCGCCATACGGAGACCCATTGTCATCAATTACCGCAGTGGGAACAAGTTCACCTCCAAATGGGATGGACCATATGTCATCACGGAAGTCTTCACAAATGGAGCCTACATGATGCTAGATAACGACGGAGTGAGCATCGGACCGATAAATGGACGATTCTTGAAGAATTTCTACGCCTGAAGAAATTGCAAGGAAAAATACTCCTTGACGCACGAGCCTAAACTGCACGTCACAAAAAAAAAAACTATGCAAAAAAATGTAATACTCCTGGCCCGCAAGAGTATAAACTGTGTACGGCTTAAAATAAACAAATTCAATTTATTTTGAACTACGTAATGGCTTGATCCCTTCACAGGGTATGTAGGCAACTTGGATATCAAAATTCTAAGTTCAGTCATGGCAAAAAAAAAAGTAATTGGGTTAATTAAATTTAATCCTTTACTTGAAAAAAATTGAGTAATTGGTCAATAAAGTTGATCCATTACTTTAAAAATTTTGAGTAATTGGGTTAATTAAGTTGATCAATTACTTGACAAAATGAAGTAGTTGGATTAATTATACTGATCCATTACTTGACAAAAATTGAGTAAATGGGTTAATTAAATTTGGTCCATTACTTAAGAAAAAATTCTTCAGAAGAAAAAATGTCAAAGTCCCTCTGGAAGTTCTTCAAGCTTTTATGAGGATCAAGTCCAAAGTCCTTCAAATCTTCAAGTCTCTAAAGCTTCAAGTGGATCAAGCTCAAAGCCTCTATCGAAGTTCTTCAAATTCTCATATCTTCAATCGGATCAAGCCCAAAAGCTGTTGAAGCAAGAAAATGTGTTTTTGGAGGACCAAATCACCTTCAAGAATACCAATAATCCATCTCGAAGTCTTCATAGTACGCGTCAAGTGCATATCGCGTGGATCTTCACCAAATTGAGGCCCTTGACACAAAATTTCAAGTTAACACGCAGAAGACGTAATTTTGGATATCAAACGCATCTTCAACATAGTCCAATTGTCCAACAGGAGCTGACTGGGGGCAATGGCCGAAATTTCATACGACGAAAAGGTGGTTGCCATGATCGGTGCAAAGTCTTAAAGAAAAACAAAAAAAGTGATGTAAAAGGAGAAAATGCATCATGTGAACTACGATGTGGCTTGATTCCCTAGACGGATATGCAGGCAACTTGGCCAAATTCCATCAAGATTTTATACTCCAAAGTTTCCAAAAAATTGATTTTGTTCGTCAACATGTGTGCTATGCAAGACGTTCAAGATTGAAGCGGAAATTTAAGGTAAAGAGTGAAGGCGAAAACAAAAGTAGTCTTCATTACATTAAAGTTTTGATTACAATTACATCGTGGGAATGCAAAGCATCAATGGAAGAAATTAAAGCAATAAATAAATTCAAGAACATCCGCTACAATCAAGACTTATTGACATTAGCTTCTTTGTGATGCTTCCTATAGTCCACCAACAGGGCAACAGCTTCAAGTTGATTATCCAAATAGTTCAAATTGATGCCCATGATGCCACTGCAAAACAAAAAAGAGGATTATATTCTTGAAAAAAAAAGAAGAGGCAAAAAATACATTTGCAAGATAAATGCAATGTTATTTTTGAAGGATGAACGCAATCGAAAAAAATGCATGTCAATTTTGGGTATTAATTTTAAGTTCATTTTAAATTTTGGACTTAAAATTAAATTTCCACGAAAATTCGGGCTCTACAAAACAAAAAAAGTAATATTTACATGTAAACCAAAAAAATACATGTTAAATATTATTTGAAAATAATTTTAAGTTCATTACCAATTTTTGGACTTAAGATTAAATGTTTTGGGACCTATCCTCAAATACCAAATATGTTGGGGTGAAATTTGATCTTCCAAAAAAGCTAGGGGTCAATTTCAGATTATCTAAATCTTAGGTGTTAAAATCCTAGGGTTAGAGATTTTGGGGTCAAATTGGAATACACAAAAGTTGTTCTCTTTCTTCCCCACAAGACACCAAAGAACGCAGCCCATTCTTTTTCTTTCTTCTTCTTCCCTCAAATCTCAACTCTGCACCCTTCCCCAACCAAGCCAACTCCGGCGGCCTGAAGAACCCGGACGAGCAGCGAACTACGGGCGAGCAGCGGCGGCGGCTCCCCCCGACGACTCAAGCAGGCGGCGGCCATGGCGAGTGGAGGCGGCGTGCACCGACGGCGACAGTCCCCGGCGGCGCGAGGGCAGCAACAGCAGCGGCGTGGCAAGCTCCGGGAGCGAGCAGCGGCGGCCGCGAACAGCGAGGGCGGCTCCTGCGAACTCCGGCCTCCTCTCCTCGCGACGACGGCAGCGGCGCCCTCGCGAGCTGGGCACGGCGGTCCCCATCCAGCAGCCCCCTCCTCGCGACATCGGGCATCTCCTCCCTCCGGCGAGCGAAGTGACGGCAGGCGCTTCCACCTCCGGTGGCGCGAGCTGCTTCTCCATCCGGCACTCGAACGGCGGCGGGCTTCGCCCGCCCGATCTCCTCCCTCTCTTCGATCCAGCGGCAGCGTGGTTCGAACGGCATTGGACCTTCTGAACAAATAACGGTTGAGGCGAACGGCAGCGCCGTCGCCAACCCCGCCAATGTCAAAGGCGTCTTGATGGCGGGTAGGTTAAGGATAGAGGCCAACGGCAGCGCCGTGTGACCAATCTCCCGTCTACCATGACGACAAACAGGTGCACTCCCGCTTTGAATTAATTATCCAGTTGGAGACGGACTTAATTGTTGATTGTTGAGGTGCTGGTCGATCGGGGTTCGATTATGATTTGCTCGCTGTTTTGAAATTGACAAGAAGCACAAAAGAAAAAACAAACAAACAAAGCTGCAAACGAAAAAGGAAGAATAGCAGCAACAAAAAAATAGTGCAAAGAAACAAAGGAAAAAATATGCAAAGAAGAAAATGAATGAAGTCCTTGTCCGTAACAGATGCCATGGGTTAAAATTATGGAATATAAGGAAAAAGAAGCAAGAACCAATGAGGGACGGAAGTTGATGAGTAAAAGTTTGATTTCTTTACCTTGATTAAATGCTGCTGAAAATCTCCCCTGGAGTCGTGAGGATGAGCTAGGGAAAGATGATCATCATGTTATCTGTGGTATATTTTATAGCCCTTGGCCACTCGGATTTCAATCTTCACAAATATTTGGAGAATCCATAATACCAAATTTGAATTAGACATGAATCAAGTCATATGTGAATCATATATTTGATTGCGATATATTACTTGATATTTGGAGCATACAATATTTGGTGCATCATATCTGGCATTGATGTGCATAAAAGATCAAATATTGGGCGAATTCAAAGGAAAAAATCCAAGAGAAAAAAAGTAGGAAAAACGTTTGAAAAAAAAAAGGGAAAAGGAAAAGGAAAAACAGGCCACAGAATTAAAGAGTGGTTAGGCCACATGAAAAAAAGAGACCAAAGAATTTGTATTCAGGCCGAAGAAACAAAACCGAAACAAGTGCATGGATCCGAAGATGGCAAAAAAAAAAAAAAGAAATATGTCGCAAGGCCCAACAAAAATGGGCAAGCATGGAAAAATAAATATTTCGAGACTCGCTCACGTCTCAAATATTTTATTTCGCCCTAAACAAGTCTCGAGGGGGCATCTGTAAACACGTGAAATTTGTTCGCCACTAAAAATGCGACATGTGTAATTTTAAATATTAATTTAATTATTTTTAGGCATTTTAAATAAATAAATGCTTGAAATAATTATTAATATTTATTGGGTCATTTGGATCCATCAAGCCAAATGGATTTAATTACATTGGGCCAATGTGGACAAGTCCAAATGAAAGACCCACGAGCTTCATGGCCAATGGACACTTGATGCAGGCCAGCCCATGAAAATTAATCGATGTGGATAAGTCCAAATGAAAGACCCACAGGCCTATGATCCAATGCACACTTGAAGCAGGCCAGTCCATGGAAATCAGTCAATGTGAACAAGCCCAGATGAAAGGCCCACATGACTCGATAAAAACGTGGATTGGACCAACCCATCGATTGGCCCATCATTCACAAACCCTAGGGTTTTCCCTCTATAAATAGAGGTACCCTGTCACATATTAGGGAGAGGTCTCCATACACAGCTAACTCAAGACTCATATACTTGAGATTCTACAGCAACAAAATGCTGCAGAAATATTAAAGAGGCAAAGAAGTATCAAATACACTTCTACAACCTCTAAACAGTTATACTCTGAGACTCATACACATAGAGAGACGACTCATATACGTCTACTCATTCTCGAGACTCATACACTTGAGATTCTACAGTAACAAAACGCTGTAGAAATTCTGAGAAGCCGGAGAAGAAGCATAAAAGCATCTCGACGTCTTCAAAGTTGGAGGAATCAAAGGAGTACCAGAAGTCGAACCCATATAGTTTGATTTTCTACATGTTCTTTGATATTTAAATTTCTCTGTAATTGTAGACATTATTGTGAAATTAATAAAAGTGTTTTGCAGTTTCTTGTCTACGCATTTTTGCACCTACACCCTCATCTTAATATTTTTGCTACGGATCCACCTGACACACATGCAAATACACATTTTTAACGGTTAATAACTTAAATTTTGTGTGCAATAAAAAATTATAAAAATTTGATATTCTAAAACTACAAGATTAAACGAATTTAACAAGATCCCACTTGACTATATTTTTTTATTAACAGTGAATAATGCTAAAAAGTCAAACGTGGCGATTACAACGAGACGAAGGAATTATATTTTTATATTTCACATTAAATGGTAGCATTTAGCACAGACAACAAATCAAGTTATCACATACAATGAATCAAATTAGCACATTTAAAACAAATGTTATCGGTAAACAAGGCCAGAATTGTCGTGGATTTCACATCCCAAGCATATAATACCAGTAACTTGTTGATTTTTAATATTGTCATTAATAAATGGCATGTGCAATATTATTATTTGGAAAGTCAATAATTATGATTTTCTTATTATTGGTATTTATTATTATTTCCAAATGAGGATGGAAGCATAGTATCACCTTAACAAAAATAACACTTCCTCATTTTGGAAAATGAATATAATGAAACACACTTATCATCCAATGCACTGGAACCTAGCACATTCTGCGTTTGCTGAAACTGCTTCATTCAGCCTATAAACCATTCCCATTAATTTATATATATAAGTTTTATAGTTGGCATTTCAAATTATTCTAATCATATTTATAAAATTCAATATTCAACTCATATATATCATAGTTGCTTAATGAATATATCATATTCGATCTTTAGATAAAAACTTATTACAAAAAATTTTCTATTTTAACGATCGAAAAAAATTAATAAAATCCGATCAATAAAGAGATTCGTGATCACAAAATTAACAACAGAATCCAGAATTTTCCTACTAGTAGCTACTTTGGGAAAGGTCAATCTACCAAGTTCATCCATACTCCGAAGACAACTCTTAAATCTTTAAGAAGCCTAAGAGATAGCTTGATTTTTTTTATATATATCTATAAAAAAAATACTCAAATATATCCTTTATTAGAGAATTACAATTAATTTTACATTATTATTTATTTATTTAAGTAATGAGTTAATAAAGCCCATTGCAAGTAATAAAAGTCTTTACAATATTGTACAGACGACATTTTTTATATAAAAAATAAAAATGAAAAAAGAAATAGAGACATTAAATTCAAACAGTCATTCCATCTTAAGTCAATAGAACATTAGTACTTGGTTGTTTTTCAAAGGGCTATTCCCCTAAAATATAGATTTGCTTGCACAACCACCACTCTTATTAGCATATCCAGAATTAATTTCTAGGTAGCAATTCTTTGCAACAAATATAGGAATGGATATAATTTAGTGTGATGAATTCTAGCAGCCTTGGGAATGGTTGGATGTCCAACTTCCCAATATAATAAACCAACACAACTAATCGCCTTCTCTTTTTGTCCCATTTTTTTCCTCCTCCATCATTTCTCTGCCCCCTTTCCATTGGTTCTCTTGGTAGGACAACCTTAAATCACAAAAGGAGGCATAGGGATAGGGAGGAGGAGGAGAAACAAATTAAATGTCGGGAGTTTCTTCCTCCGTGGGGCTTGTCCTAAGGCCCGATGGAGTACAAGAAACCCTAGTTTGCCAATATGTTCACATGACAAGTTCCCATGGAGATGTCTGGTATGGCAGGGACCCTCTTGCATCCACTGTTCCACTTATTTTATTGCAGATGATCATCGCGTTTGCCGCCACAAATGTTGTTTGGTTTGTCATGAAACCCTTGAAACAAGGCCTCATTAGCGCACAACTTATTGTAAGGCTCCCTATTTACTACTATATATCTCCGTTTTCATAAAATCTTAACATTTCATTATTCGAAAAGGTAAAACTTTTTTCTTAAAATCGGGAGGTAATATTTTTTTGTTTGATTGATTGTGGATAGGTATCATATTTCCATATCCCTGTTGCCTTGATACAATTTTTGTAATGGGTTTATAATTAGAAATTAATTTGAGAAATAATTGATGTTTCATGATTGGCAATATATAGGGGGGCATAATCTTGGGCCAGTCGGTTCTAGGGCAATTAGGACCATTCTCAGACCATGTATTCTCACCAGGAGGTAGATGGCTGCTGGAAACCTTTGCAGATGTGGGAATAATGTACTACATGTTCATCATAGGTGTCCAAATTGACCTAGACCTTGTCCAAAAGCTCCAAAGAAATTCCCGTGTCATCGGCCTGCTTAGCTTCATAGTCCCCCTCCTAGCCGGCCTCGCGGTAGTTGCCTCCGTGTTTAAACTTGATACCATCGAGCCAAGCCTCAAGCAAACGCTCCCGGCCGTCGTTTTCCTGACCGGCATCTCATCATTCCCGGACATCACGTCCCACTTGTCCGACCTCAACATCCTCAGCTCGGACATCGGCCGCATTGCCACGGGTGCGTCCCTCATCAGCGACATATGCAACTACTGGCTTGCATTCATCTCCGGCTCAATCGCGATTTGCCTCTCGACCAATGAGTTATCCGGGATATGGATGGTCGTGTCGGCCATCTTCTTCCTCCCCTTCATGATGTTCATCCTCAGCCCGACCATTGTCCGCCTGGCCAAGCATGCGGTCGAGGATGGCCAGGAGATCAAACAAACCCGGTTCTTGTTCATTGTGGTGGTGGTCCTAGTATGTGGGCTTTGTGCACAAGTTATGGGCCAGCCGGCCGAGCTTGGGACGTACACGCTCGGCCTGGCGGTCCCTGATGCCGTGGGGTCGATCTTTATCAGTAAGTTGGATATCGTCACGACGGGGTTTCTTGTACCGGCCAAGCTCGTGGTCATCGGCCTAAAGATGAGGTTCTCATCTATTGGGCTGGTCGAATCGGCCGTGATAGGGTTGGTCATCTTCATTGTTTACACCACCAAATTTGTTGTGGGGTTTTTCACCGGGCTTCATTACAAGGTTCCGGTGAGGAACGCCGTCGCGCTTGGGCTCATTATGTGTTGCAAAGGCGTGGTCGTCTCGACGCTGTGCTTCATGTTGGAGAAGATTGGGGTGAGCAATCTTATGAAATTAAAATATTTTTCTTATGATGAATAAATAGCTTTAAATTAGGTCATGATTTCATATCATATGTAGTATGTAATATATATGAATGATAAATTATGACATGTCATTATTAAACATGTGTTTTTCGGCTATGCCACAGGTGATATCCAACGAAGCATACACTCTTCTGCTAATATCGATGCTGATCGTTACAGGAATTGCAAGGCCCCTCATAGCCTACCTCTATGATCCCTCCATTAAGTACTCCACCCAACGCAAGAATTGTCTCCTCCAAAACCAGATCAATCGTAACCTACGAACTCTGGTCTGTCTCCACAACGTCGAAAGTGTGCCTACTTTGATTAATCTTCTCGACGCCTCGTCACCCATGCCCAATCAGACCATGTCGGTCTCTGTCCTAACTCTTGCCGAGCTCAAGGGGAGGTTCGTGCCCTCATTCGAAACGAATTCCACGAATTCCGTGAACCGCCGATCACTCCTATCCACCAAGAGTTGGTCGAAGCAGGCTACCAATGCATTCGGCCTGTTCGCGGAAAGGCACCCTGGATCGGTCGAGATCCAGCAATTCACGTCCTTCACGCCTTACTCGAGCATGCACGACGACATATGCACGATGGCGCTCGATTGGAATGCCGATATCGTGTTCATCCCGTTCCATAAGCAGTGGACGGTAACAGGGGAGGTCGGTTCCAACTTGGGTCCCGTTCGGGCGGTGAATCACAACGTTCTTTCAAAGTGTCCGTGCTCGGTTGGACTCCTCATCGACCGCGGTTACCTAATCCGGAACCATAGAGGCCGGACCGTGTTGGAAATCACTATCCTGTTTATAGGCGGGGTCGACGATTGTGAGGCATTGAGGTATTGCTATAGGTTCCTCGATAATCCAATAGTGAACCTTACATTTGTGTGGATTCGGCCTTGGGATGGCGACATACTATACACCGAGGAAATGGAAATGGAGATGGAGATGATAAACGAATTCAGGGCGAGAAGCTATGGAAATGGGAGGGTGGTATTTAGAGAAGAGATGGTGAAGGATGCCATAGGAACAACAAAAATAATTAGATCCATCGAGAATACGCCGTGTGATGTGTGCATAGTTGGGAGATACCATGATCCGTATAACACGCTGGTGTATGGGCTAACCGATTGGAACGAATTCCCTGAGGTGGGGCTCATTGGGGGCATGCTGGCCAGCGCCGACTTTCATTTCTCGGTGTTAGTGATGCAGAAGGAGCCTCGCGAAATAGCTTTCGAGGACAAGCAGGCGGAGACCCTTCGGCTCATATCTTGCCCGTATAGACCATCGTCATCGACAAGTATGTGGATGGAATAGCTAGAGTTCATCAACATCTCCTCTTCTAACTTTATGTATATGTAGTTTGATCACGATGTTGGGGTTTAATGTATGTATATAGCGGGCATGACAAACAAGGAATGATGCAGCGTGCAATCTTGAATCCCAGTTTTGTATTCTTCTGCTCCTATCTATCTATATGTATTATTAGTGGTTGCAATTACATCAGCATATTGGCTACTCAATTATATCAGGCAAATCATTGAGGAAAAAGATGATTATTAAGTCCTTTTTCTTTCTAAAATATCCAAATCGGTCCGTTAGTAATTTTTAGCCCCATATAGTCCCCTACGTTTGCTATTTTTTTTTTCCAATTTGGTCCTAATTACGTAATTAGCTTAAGGTTGCTGATGTGGCCGAAGTAAATCTCATTTTACATCCACCGTGGCCAATCTGAAGTCTCCACACATAACACACCAAATTAATAAATGTTTGAAATAAATATTTGAAGGCAGCCATAACATATCACTAGTCTAATAAATACCTCTAGGCTCTAGTGGGTCAATTGAACCCTTCTTTACTGGGGATGATGGACATAGTGTCTACATGGTTCTCATTGAGCCCTCATTGGGGTTACCGCAGTGTATTTTCCTTTCGGTCTCGGTGGTTTTTTGTGTTTCTCAAAAAAATGAAGACCAATTGTGATATATAATGCGTGCAAATGAATTGTTGGTGTTTTTTATGGGTTGAGTAACCTCAATAAGGAATGACTCAATGCGAATCAAGTAGAAACTATGTCCATCATCTAAGTGAAAAATGGTTCAATTGACCCGCTAGAGTCATTTTTCACAGTAGTGGTGTGTTATGACAGCCTTCAAACATTTATTAAAATAGTGTGTTATGTGCGTGAGGACTCCAGATTTGCCACGGTGTATGTAAAATGTGATA
Source organism: Hygrophila difformis (assembly GCA_030278955.1). Taxonomy (NCBI): domain Eukaryota; kingdom Viridiplantae; phylum Streptophyta; class Magnoliopsida; order Lamiales; family Acanthaceae; genus Hygrophila; species Hygrophila difformis. The sequence goes on from JAOANR010000010.1 coordinate 44,281,949, forward strand.
TGCTTCGGCCATATCAACAACATCATGCTAATTACATAATTAGGACCGAATTGAAAAAAATTAGCAAACGTAGAGGGACTATATGGGGCAAAAATTAGTAACGGACAGATTTGGATATTTTGGACAGAAAAAGGACTAAAAAAACATTTTTTCCAAATCATTGATGTTCAAATGTACGTAACACTACTATATTGGTAATTTGAGGATCTATTTTCTCCGCAGATCTTGGTTTGGGCATCAACTACAAAATTAAAAGGATTGAATTGCTAATAATATAAAAACAAGAACCGAATTGAAAATGACAACCATATAATCAAACCCACTGTAATTATATTAATTAACAAAAAATTTGTTATTTTTAATTTTTTTTACTTTAAATATTAAAATATCAAATTTTGAAAGCGAAGGAAAGGAGCAGCGAGTATTAATTTTATTAACCTTTATCCCACCACTCATTTCATAAGCTGTTAAGGCAAAAAAATAATTTATTCAACCTTTAAGCTCTTTAAGTTTTTAAGCTCTTTAAGCTCTGGTAGCTTAAGGCAAAGGTCCCGAGTTCGAGCCTTTGTGTATGCAGAATTCTGCTTTGGAAGAGGCATCCCTTCAATGCCCACCTGATCATCGAGGGATTAGTCTTTGGTCCAATGAGGCCTGGGGATACCCTGGTATTCACCCTAAAAAAAAGTTCTAAATATAACAGTTGTCGCGTTTTTTTGAATTTCATAAAATTTATTTATTTAATTAATTTAGATTTTTTTAGGCGTATTTTATTTATGAGTTAAATATTTTTTTAGGCTACTACAAGGACTCATTTCTATTTTTAGGGCATCAATTGTTCCTATTATGGTTTTCGGTCATCGCTGGGCATTTGGGCGGAATTTATGACCAATTTGACCAAGTCAACTCCCAACGGACCGCGTTGTGTTGCACACTCCACGGATGACTTAAATGTGGAAATGCTCTCATTCTAATGGCCAATTTTATTTATTTATTTGTTTTTGTAATTGATACTCCATCAAATTATTTATGTCTCATTTTTCTTTTCAATCCACTCTAATATTTTTTGCCTCAGTTTCATTATAAGAAATAATTAAATATTACATACACCATTACATAACATCAATAAATGAATAAATAATTAAAATTTCAAACCCACTACATTAATTAATTCTAACCAACAACAGTTGGCTTGAGTGGATTTGAGCTCTAGTCGCTTAAGCAAGATTTCGGGTTCGAGCCTTATGTATGTAAAAAAAAAAACTGCTTTGGAAGAGGCTCCTTATTGCACATGCAGATATCTCAAGGGATTAGTTTTGGGTTCAATGTGCTCTGGGATACCCAGTTATTCACAAAAAAAAATAAATTCTATCCTACAACTTATAACATCATACAGAAATAAAAGGAATAATTACCTTAATAAATTCTACCCCCACAACTATAACATCATATATAAATTCTACCCCACAACTATAACACCATACCTAAATAGTTTCATACATCAATCACCAAACATACACCATTTTATTTATTAATGTAGTGAGTTTGAAATTTTAATTATTTATTCATTTATTGATGTTATGTGATGGTGATTAATATTTATTATTTCTTATAATGAAAATGAGACAAAAATGTTGGGTGGATGGATTATCAATTATGCAAAAAAAAAAAAAAATACTAAAATTGGTCATTAGAAGGAGAGCATTTCCACATTTAGGGCCATCGCGTGGAGAGTGCAACACACGCGGCCCGTTGGCGGCGTTGACTTGGTCAAATTGGCCATAAATTCGGCCCAAATGCCCTGTGATGGCCGAAGACCATAATATAAACAATTGATGACCTAAAAAATGGAAATAGACTCCTTGAAGTGCCTAAAAAATATTTAACTCTTTATTTAACTAGTACGTAGTATTTTTTTAAAAAATAAAAAATGAAGTACTCCCTCCGTCCCGCGAAGTTTGACACATTTCTTTTGGGCACGGTAATTTAGGTAGTGGGGTTTAGTAGTTAAAGTGGTGTGAGTGTTTGTACTTAAGATTCTAATAAATTTTGATATTGTTTATTATTTAACTTTGACTTAATGTTATTGTAATGATGTAATTAGAGACAAATAATCAATTATGGTCTTGTTAGAATCGTCTAATTGTGTAGTCTTAGAATATCTATTTTATATGATTTTTACCTGTACCAATTTTGAAATATTAAGAATTAAAGAAATACATGGGACTTTGTGTAGAAAAGTAAAATTGTATTGGAATTGTGCAGAATAGTAAAAGTGATTACTATTAATGGGATTTGACAATAATTAAATTCTAATCAAACTTATATTAATTTAATTTATCTAAAAATAGAAAGGTGTCAAACTTCGTGGGACACCCAAAAAAGGAATAGGTGTCAAACTTCGTGGGACGGATGTGAGTACTTCATAAGTAAGTACTGTATTAAGTAATTTGCAGAAAGGTAAATTCCCATTGTGCCCTTCCCTGTCAAATGTGGAATTGTGGAGGACTGAAGTCAGTCACTGACCCAAAAACCCCAAAATTAAAACCCCCAGGCCCAAAACCCCTCAAAGAGCTAATTAATTTACGAAAACGAAAAATGCTGCTCCGATCGCTCCGCCGAGCAACCGCCGCCGCTCCGCCGCTCAATCAATCTCAGTGGCGTTTCTCTATTGTCCGAAGCTTGGCTGCAAAAGCTCCAAAACCTTCCCCTCCCACCAAAGGAAAGAAACCGCCGCAGAAATTTGACCCCAGGGAAGAGGTTCAGGCGGCGAGCCCAGATTTTTTCAGTCAAGGAAGAGGCGCAGCTCCGCCGCCGACAGCTGGCGGAGGGATGAGAAGATCCAGCTCTCGACGTTGGCCCCAATGGCCGCCATCTCTTTACCTCCGCTTCTTCTCTTTCTTTGCTTACAGAAGATGATATTAACACTTATTTCAATTCAGGTGATACATGCGTATTTTTTATTGGAAATATTAGTTTCTTTTTTGGCTAAAGCTTTAACATCGAAAACAATTGTTGCGCCCAATGTTTTAGATGGCTTTTTGTTTGGTTTCTGTTTTCGATAGTAGAGGAAAAAAGGTTGTGTGTTTTTGATTTATTGGTTTTTATGGATTTATAAATTTAATAAGCTCCAATGTAATGTGATAGTGATTAAGATTTAGTGCTAATGTTTTATTATACTACCTCCTTTTTTTCGTTCTTTCTCTTTTTCTTTTTTTTTTTAATGGAAGTGCACAGTCCCATTCTTTTGTAAGCTCATTCTATGAGAGAGATGGAATAGGGCTCATTCCTTAAAAACGAAGTTAGTATAATTTTAACTGTGAGCAAACGTGTTTGTACTGTAGATTATACGTTACTTATGTTGAATGTACAGAATAACTAAATGTCATTGACGTTTTAATTTTAAGTAGGAGAAATATTATGTTTTGGCTTCTATTTGAGATTGTTATTGGATTGGAAAGGGAAATCCCTAGTTTTTATAAGAAATGAAGTTGATAAATGTCTTGAGATTCCTGCACAATGTGCGTGATGCTGCATAGTTAATTGTGATTGATGGGAGCCATTGTTTTGAATTTTATTTTTAGTATGGAAGAGCTAAAACAGGTGTTACCAGAGGCTTACCATTGGGGATGGTCAAGGAATTTGAGGAATCATATAGGAGCGCCGTGCTGGTGAGGCAGCATGTTATTGATCTCCGTGATAATTTCAGACAGGTTGCTGATCCTTCACTAATGGTTAATTCTAAAGGTTCACCTCTACACCTGTTTTTTGTATCCATATTGTCATAAGAATGATAAGAAATTAATTCAGGCATGGCAGGACATAATAATTTCTGTTCAACAGAGGACATTTACTGCTGTAATAAGAAAAGATTCATGTAGATTTTGAAGATTTGTCAGAAACTTTAATGAGAGAATTCAAGAATTTGATTGACTTTCTCTAGATTAATGCAATATAAAATTCATAGAATGTAACTTATAGCTGAATTCCATTGGTAGTGCAACTTAGAAAATCAATAACTCGCCTGATTTTTTTGGTGCAGTGGCAATTGGCAAAGCTGTAAACTATGAATTACTCGGTGCTTTGCCCGTTTAGATCATTTCCTTCCCTCCTGTAGTTTATTTATTGTCTTGTGTCCATGGATGTACATAGTTTTGATATATAGCTTTCCAACAAAAGAAGTTGCTAAGTCCAAGTTTCTAATTCTTTGAATCCGTTTTGTCTCTTTCTGTACCCAAAGTAATAATACTACCTTTGTTTTCTTACTTTTAAATAATGACTAAAAATGATACCTACTTACAGTTGGAGAAGCGTAGAACACAAATCGTGTTAGATTGGCCTAGTCAGTTGTGGGAAGAGTATTGCTCTTGCAATGCTTGTTCATTGGGCCGCGAAAGGAAGGGTGGCTTGTATTATATGTCCCAAAAGGTCGAGACGTGGAGACACATGGACGGGCTATTTCTATAAAAATCCTAAGACTGGCCTATTTGATACCCCTGTGCAAGCAGCAAACATTCTGCGTGTAAGACTTTTATTCTTCTGATGATACAAAGCCTAATGTAGCACCATCTGGCCCTCCTTTTCTCATTTAATATTACTTTGGACTAATTTGTCTCTGTGCATGTTTCTACTTTATGTCGATGCAATTCTTCCGTTTCAGGTTGTTTCTTAAGATAATGGTTTAGGTTTCTGGGTTACAATTTAGGAAGTGTGTCTGCTAATCTGATCATAAGTATGAAATAACTGAATAGTTGTGCTAATTTCAGAAGTTAGATCTGGCTAACGCATAATATTTTCCCTATGTACTGGTCTCATTTAGCAAATTCTATTGTCATAAACTGAATTGAGATTTTTAGTCAATTTCTTTAATTTTTATGTTCTTGGTTGTTGAATTTAGGATTTTTTGAAGTATAACAAACCTTGCTTGGAAGGTTTTAGAATGCATATATACGCGATCCTATTCCATTGGGTGAGGGTGCTGGTGTTGGGCCACCGAAAGGTGGTGATACAATGTCAATGCCAGAAGGGACTACTACTCTCTGTCAGCTTGTTGAAGCTGGAATTAGAAACACTTATGCCGCTGTTGGAGTGGTAGTTCGATTGAGAGAGGAATTATCAAAAGTAACAAGTGTCCCAGTTCTTATTGCAATCGATCAAGTAAGTGCTTCTTTTCTTCTTCACATTTCTTATCTGTCCTCTGCAAACGGGCATGGGGATTTTACATGCAAAAATCCATTGCTGTTGTACTTTCTGTTGATCATTTGCTGTTGTATATAAATAGTATAACAGTTGGTTTACATTCACTGATTACGAAGAACCAGCAACAGTTCGATCCTGTAGGCCCGTTCATGCAAGAGAACTCTCTACAGTAAGCTGTTCAAATTTAATTATTGCAATTTTAAGCATTCCAAATTTATTGTTTACGTCTTTTTTGTGGGTAGTAGATTAGAGTGTTTGTCTTTTCTTCATGTGACAATAAAAGACTGGTGTTCGCATTAAAGAGGATGAAAGATCAGTTCATTATAAATTTGAATACAACAATAAATCTGAAAATTTAAATTAAAATCATAACAAAAATTCTAATGCCTGTATGCCACCATTGAACTGTCGTACAAACTCTGAAATCTTTAAATTTATTCTGGAAATTGAAGATGCCAATCAATATTACTATAACATAAATATATCTCTTGATTCTTCAATACTTTCCTTGAAATTGAATATGTATAAGAAGTTCAATATGCAACAAAGCGTTCAACCAAGTTTAATCGCAATTCATCAGTAAAGCCTTTCTCACCCTAATAGACATATCAACCAGCAAAGTATAGTAAATGCCATCTATGAAACAAAATACCCTAAAAATCCACAAACAAAATACCCTAGTAATACACAAAAAGGAACCCATGAACAAATCATGGATGTAGAGAAATTCAAATGTTACTATTTTGCATGGTTGCGGATGGACCGTAGTTGTCAATGGTGCAATGGCTGTCTATAGCAATGGTGCGTGGTGCAGTTTGCACCATAAGAAATTATGGCGCACATATAAAAAAAAGATTATATGTATGTCAAATAAACATTTACTTAAAATAAAATATTCAAGTCATACCATCAAACTCATGTAAATCCTCTTTTCTTAAAAAAAAATTATAAGTCCTTAGTCTTAACTCAACATTCATCCGAAAGTTCAAAATTCTATAAAAATAAAATATCAATTTCTAACCTTCAAGAACATAAAACAACTTAAGCGTGTGAACAGTGAAACCAACATTTTGACAACATAATCCAAAAAAATTACAGCTGCAAAAATGCTACTTAAAATATTTTGAAAATGACAAAGTATATAACATCAAACATCAAAAAGCAAGATGCAAAAGAAAAAAGGATAAGAACAAAAAGCATTCTGGCAGACAACAGACTGGCAGCAGGTTGGACAGCCGGGAAGGGTGGGTGGGCAGGGAGAAGAGAACCAGAAAGTAATTAAAACAGCTAGGTTTTGAGTGGGGAGGAAAGGCACGGTTTTGTGGTTTTGTGGTTTCTCTTTGCTAATCTGTACAGAAGTACAGATTTTGTCATTCAAAACATAAAAGGAAAAGGAAAAATTAAACATAAAAACAAGAAATGTTGCTGTGGCAAGAATGACGTGCACTATAGGCGAACCATAGGAAAGGTGTGTGTGCCTCGCCTTGCTGTATGTCACAGAGGTTGTGCCATGAACTAGTATGTAATGGAGAACAAGATAGCTTCTTGTTAATAGCTCCGATTTTCTCTTTAATGTTGTCGTGAGCAACGAGCAGGAGTTTTGGATATGCTACACAACAGTACAGAAACTATAGGCGGACTGTGATGCAAAGCTAGAATTTTGAAACTATAGGCGGACTATGATGAAAGGACTCTAACGTTCACTGGTGGCATTAATTTGGGAGAGAATCTTGTGAGAGTTTAGAATAGGGGGAAATAAACTCGGAGCTCTGGTAACATGAGATAAATAAGATATCACATTATCAATTTTCTGTTTGCTAGAATAAATAAGAACTCTTTTATGGATGCAAATACACTGTTAAACATTGAAAGATTGAGAATCAAATTATTTTTGAATTCTGATTTTAACTTAAATATAGAATGATGTAACATGGGAATCTTCTAGTAGAATTTTAGCTGGTTTTGGTCTTCACTAGGTTTGATTTATGTTATATGGCATCATTAAAAATCAACACATGTTCCTCGCAGTTGGAAGAGTCAAATTATCGTCTTTTTGAAACCAAACTATGTGCCATCTTCATTTGTTTCCTGTAATAATCTATTTTAAGTCATAATATTTCCTCAAAGCCAACTCTAAAGCTTGGAACATGTATCAACCAGATTATATATATAATATTATCACATTTGTGTGACCTTTCATCAGAACTGCTGGAGAAATGCTCAAGGTAGTCTGCCAGACAGTACTGAAACTTTCAAACATAGCTTGCTTGGGATGAAGCATTTTTTACTGTGTGCAAATGCTTCTATTCTGTTTTTTTTTTTTTTTTTTTTTTTTTTTTTTTTTTTTTTTAATTTAAATTTTTTATTTTTTATTTTCATTTTAACCTGTAATTTACTTCTCATCAATTGCAGTTAATACAATGATGTCATTTTTTGTTTTCGCTTTTATTGCTTTTGGTAAAGGCAATGCTATACATGTTATATAGCATTTAGGTCACTGCTAATGTCAAATTTCATTTTATAGGTCAATGCATTTAGGTCAATGATGCATGAGAACATGATGGTGGGTGCTTTTTCTCACTCGACTGCAGTAGGAAAATTGCGTCAAGAATTGCCTGATGTTCCCATTGGTGCTCGATTCAATTTCCCTCGGTACAATGTGGATGAGGCAGCGGCTGTCTGCCATTACTATCTCAGGTATGCTTCACTCAACCTGTATATGACCAGTTTGAAATCATAATTGATTAATGTAAAGCTTGTCTATTAATTTATATCAGCTCCAAGCCCATTACTGTGTGCTGTCATTGACTCTTCACTCTACATTTCCTGTCTCACTTGGACAATGTTACCTTCACCAATCTTAGTTGATCTAAGTTGTCCAACTCCTTGCATTTTTAAATAGAATTGGAAGCCTTTTAAAAGGGCTTATTTCACACTTCTTACGAAATCTATATGTCTATATTCTTGGTCTTTCTACTATTTTAACAGCATAATTGTTAAACTAACGATAAAGGGCTCACATCCGACAAGGTGACGACATTAAATGGTGCATGCCTTTGGAGGAGTGTGTCTAAGTGCGGATGTGTAAATTTTTATATGAGTAAAATATATCTTTCGAAGGGAAAAACCCAAAAGTATCTGTGCTAACATTTGGTTAATTTACTATCCAAGGAGTGTAATGATTGTGGATCTTCTAACTTCTCGTTTGCATTTGCACCACAGGTTTTCTTGCCAAATTGATGAGACTTTAATTTCTCTTGTTTTTGCTTTGAATGCGGGAATACTTGACTCCTTCTTACCAGATTATTTCGATTTTGGTCTTTCTTCTTTTCTTTTCGTCATTTTATATTTCCCTGTTTATTCTATTTGGATGGGTAGTTTTATTTTATGTAGAGGGGAATATGAACTTTGATTGGGGCCAATGGTGACATGTAATTCACATAGCCAACCCTACATGATGGATGAGGACTTGGATTATGATCATTTTTAGTGTAAACATCATTCAAGCTTTAATGAAAATTCCAAGTTTTGGTAGCATTGTTAAGTTTTCTGTTAATTGTTGTCTTGAGCGTGATTAAAGTCTATAGTCTTATATTTATCCCGAAATAAAAAAAGTCTGTAGTTTTATCATGAATGAGTAACTAGGCATTACTAAATTTTACTATTTGTTTTACAAACTAAGGATGAAATCATGCTTATGAAAATTTTACTAATTTTAGCAATGAATTAGGCTGAAATTTTGAGAAGTATTGCAACAGCTCAAAATTTCCTTTTCCTTCACAATTATAGTCTTTGTTTGATGAAATTTTAAATGATCTGAACTGGGTGCCTAATGGCTAAAAATTGAAATTTTTAACTTTTTACTTAAGAACTGTTATGTAGAAACTAGTCATTCATTAACCATATTTTGGATGAATGAAAAATTGAAACTCGCCTTTCGTTTATTATTTATCATGTGTCCATGCAAGTGCTTTGTGTTTAATGTTTGCCATGTTTTGGTAAGGTGTCTCTTTCATGCACCATTTGCCATGGGAGTAGGGTCTTCGCTTTGTGCTTTTATTTAAATGAATTTTCTGATAGGCGTGTATTTTATCTCGATGCATATGGTACGTGATTTTGGGCTAGATAAAACAAATTAATACAATGCACGGGAAAAGCAATGGTTGTATGACTTAAACCATTACACTAACAGCATTTCCTTTATTTGGAAATTGGAATGGAGGAACTTGGTTAGCTTTATTTAGAATAACATTTAATTCTTTCAGAAGAAATTTAACATTCCCCTTCATCCTTGATTGACTTAAAATCCTCTTAATCCTTGGTCGACTTAATGAATTTGTCATTATGGCCATTTGGTCAAAT